>JAZHYW010049013.1:0-38342 GCA_037355805.1 Ixodes ricinus | reverse complement strand
GTGATTGCGATCTCTTCCGACGTTTGTCGTTAGACGCGAGTCCGAACACGCCGCACGTGGTCGATCGGGTTCAAGATGGACGTGGTCGCGACCAGAATGGTCAGCATGGCGGGCAGCCACCCCGCCGCCGCGGGCACCGCGGGTATCCTCTCCGAGACGCGAGCGTCCTCCTCTCCCCCTTCTCCGTCGACACGCGAGCCCTCTCACTCTTCCCCTTCGAGGCGCGAGCCTCCCCCTCCTTCGTCGGGACGCGATTGCGCGAGCGGCCCTTTCCTCCTTCCCCGCCGCGTCGAGACTGCGCGGACTGGCGCCGGGGTTCGCGAGCTCCCTCTCGACCGTTCTTCGGTGCGCGCCCATCGGTTCGCGAGGGCGGTTGTTATTTTTGTGGAAGACGAAGCCACCCGCGGGATGAGTGTCCAGCGTCGGGAGCCACGTGCTTCTCGTGTGGCCGTGTGGGACACTTTGCCAATGTGTGTCTTAGCCGTCCGAGGGGCGACCGGGATCAACGTCAACTGGCCCTTCCTGCTGGGCGGCGGGCCTCTGCCCGCGGTCACTACGAGCGTCGTCAGGCGGAGCCTTGTCCGACAAGCACCACCGTGCAAGGAGTCGTCACGTTCTCGGATGACGACGACTTGCGGCCCAGCGTATACACAGTGGGGTCGCCCGGTGGTCGTCAGGAGCAACGACCTGGTCCTCAGCGCCGGAGCTTCACGGCCGATGTAGAGGTGAACGGTTTCCCTCTCTCCATACTCATCGACACCGGCGCTGACGTTTCACTTCTGTCAGCTGCGACTTTTAACCGCATCAATCGGAGAGGCCGCATCAAGTTGTCAAAGCCGCCGCGCACTTTGGTGCACAACCTGAAGGGTTCCATTCCCGTTTTGGGTTGCTTCCACGCGAACGTCGTGTTCAAGGATCGCTTCGCGACCATCCTCTTCTACGTTGTACGCAACGGTCGTTCCCAACTCTTAGTTGACGCGGTGCATGACCTTAAGATGATCTTGTCCGGCGTACCGTTAAAGTGTTTTCACATCGACGCAGCTGCTCCCGGAACAGCCGTCCCGGGACATTTAACCGAGGCTGAGGTCCCGCAGCCATCGTCCACGGCGGACGCACGTCCGTCCACCCACTTTTCTGGTGCCTTTGGCACTTCGTTGTCGGCTGTCCCCACAGCCCAAGGTCCGTCGACCTCTTGCAGTGGCCGTTCTCCATCGTCGGTGCGCGATTGTTCCAGGCTTCCTCCCGGTTTTGAGGAGTTTGAAGAACTTTTTTCGTCCGAGTTGGGTCTGGTCGGAAGCCATACAGATACCGTCACGGTCCGTCATCATGTTCCGCCTGTACAGGCGAAGCTCCGTCGTTTACCATTCACGCTGCGCGAGTCCGTAATGGCCGAGATCCAGAAACTCGAACGCCAGGGCATGATCGAGCGCATCAGCGCCTGCGAGTGGGTCTCGCCGATCGTGGTCGTCAAGAAGAGAGACGGCGGTATCCGCATGTGCGTGGATCTTCGGGCTCCCAACCGCGCGGTCGTGATCGACTCATTCCCGCTACCCCATATCGACGAGCTCCTAAACTCGCTCAAAGGAGCATCTAGTTTTTCCAAACTCGACCTCGCGTCGGCCTGTCATCAAGTGCGACTGGACCCCAAAAGTTGTGACCTAACAGCGTTTATCACGCATGAGGGTTTATTTCGCGAGTCTGCTTCGGCCTGGCCTCCGCGCCAGCCGCGTTCCAACAAGTCATGTCGAAAATCCGTAAGGACTGCCCCGGCGTACAGTTCTACTTGGGCGACATGATCGTCTATGGATCGTCACCTCAAGAACATGGCGCACACCTGCGTGAAGTCCTCCGACGGATCAAGTCCGCTGGCATGAAGCTGAACCGAAAGGCGGTTTTCCGCGTTCCCACTTTGTCTTTTCTCGGCCACAGTCTATCCGCGGAAGGCGTAGCGCCCCTTCCGTCCAAGATAGAAGCCGTTCTGAACATCCCTACACCGTCCGATCCAACACAACTCAAGGCATTCCTCGGCTTAGTGGAATATTACAGCATATTCATTCCACACTGCGCGGCGGTGGTCGAACCGATGCGTCGTTTGTTGCGCAAAGGCAACTCTTTTTCTTGGACTCCTGACATCGAGAGAGCCTTCCAGGAAGTCAAGACTGCTCTCCATAAAGCACCCATCCTGTCGATGTTTGACCCTACGTTACCGGTCATCGTGTCGACCGATGCCTTGAACTACGGCCTCGGAGCAGTTCTGCAACAGCAGCACGGGCAGAAGCTCAAGACCGTGGCCTTCGCAAGCCGTTCCTTGACGGACACCGAGTGAAGATACTCCGTGGGAGAAAAGGAGGCCCTGGCGATCATTTAGTCCTGCCAGAACTGGCATACCTATCTTTGGGGAAGACAGTTCACCCTCCGCACCGACCATCGTGCACTCGTCACCCTCATGTCTATTCAGGGCACCGGGGTTCGACCGCTACGTATCAGCCGTTGGACAGCTCGTTTATTCAACTACAACTTCCTGATGGAGTACCGCAAGGGAACCGACAATACCGTCGCAGACGCACTGTCCCGTCTGCCCGTCAAGGACACCGAAAACGGCACAAAGTTTTGTGAGGAAGTGGTTTCCATTGTCTGCGCCTCGCTGAACCAGCGCGACTTTCAAGATGCAATAGCCCGTGACCCCATTCTACCGAAGGTCATGGAGTACATCTCGTCAACGTGGCCAGCTGAAGACAAGCTGCCTCCAGGGTTCAAGCCCTACTTCGCAGTCCGAGAACAGCTGTCGCAGGTGTACAGATTGCTCTTTAATGCCAAAAAGATCGTCGTGCCGACCAGTCTACGTGACCAGGTCATCGAGATAGCGCACGAAACGCATCAAGGGATCACGAGGAGCACAGGCCTCACCAAAGAACTCTACTGGTGGCCTCAAGTGTCTCAACACATCAAGCAATATGTACAACATTGCACCATCTGTCAGTCCACGGACAAACCTGCGAAGACCTTCCGAGCACCTTTACCGCCAGTCGATTTTCTGTCTCGTCCTTGGACGAAGTTAGGTATGGACATCTTTGGTCCGTTCGAAAGCGCTCCGCGCAACGAACGTCTCTTCATAACTCTTGTGGACTACCACAGCAAGTGGCCGGAGGTCATGAGTGTCCACAACGTCACAACTGCGTCCGTGATAGACTTCCTGAAGTTCGTCTTCGCACGAGAGGGGTTGCCGGAAGAAATGGTCACCGACCAACAACGGCCCGCAGTTCATCTCCAAAGAATTCACAGAATTCCTCAAGAATCAGGGTATTCGTCATCTCAGGGCATCCCTGTACCATCCCCAAGCAAATGGACAGGTGGAACGCTTTAACCGCGTCTTGAAGTCCACCATTCAGTTGGCTGTCGTCCAGCAACGTAACCTGCGAGAAGCAGTCACGGAATACTTGGGAGTGTACCGTGCCACTCGTCATGCTGCGACGGGAGAGACTCCTGCGTTCTTGCTTCATGGCAGGAACCATCGCAATCGTCTTCATCTTTCGGGGCGTCCAGTCCCCGACCCACAAGTTCCAAGGTCCATAGTCCAAGAAAGGCTTCCACAGACAATCAAGAAATATCAAGAACGAATGAAGATGTACTAAGACAGAAGGCGTGCTGTCAAGCGCCCTAGATTCATTCCTGGACAGACCGTCAAGGTCAACAAGCCTCGTCACAGAGGAAAGTTACTGATGAAGTATGCTTCTCCTCAGAAGATCCAAGACCAAGTGGGTCCAGCTACATACCGGCCGGACGATGGATCCACCTGGCATGCGTCCAAGTTAACGCATACAACTCTTCAACCTTCATCAACCAGAACATCTTGGTTCCGGGAAGATTTGTTCCCCCCAGACCCCCCCCCCCTTTTCCCCTGCAGTAGTTCCGCCTGCTGTCCGGCCGGCTCCCCCAGAGCCGCCTGTTCCTGTTCTTGGTCCGGCCAGCCCGGTCACCCCCAATCCAGACCCCGAGGGTCAACATCCAGACTCGGGCCTGAGTCCCGAGGCCCCTCCTCCTCTCCCTGAGGGTCCCGTTCCAGCTGGGAGTCCCCTTCAGCTCCCCGAGGGTCCTGCAGAGTTCGTGGAAACGTCCCCAGACAACAGCTGGTCAGAGGCCAGCTGGTCATCCAGCCGCAGAGAGACGGCTACTGAGGGTACTACTTCCAGCACCTCTTGTGACAGTCCAACGGTGCTGGTGCCGCCACCTGTGAGTGTGTCTTCGACACCACCAGTCACAACACAGCCCACATCTCCGAGACCGGAGCCTCATGAGCCCCAAGTTGTGGATGTTTGAACCCCCAGCATCAAGGCCGTCAGCAACGTTTACGCAGACTGCCAGAACGGTTTAAAGATTACTAAGTGAACTGGTACGAGACCAGCCCCACATTGAAGGAACTCTTAGATTAATTTAGAAAAAGGTGCATACAAATACTGCCGGACATTACTTCTAGCCAACCTGAGTGAATTTTTTTTTTGTGGTGACAAAAGACATTTTAGAAAACTTAACTATTTTCAGTGCTACTGCATGTCCATGAACTTTTTTTTTAATGTGAAATGTTCGCTTTTATTTCCTGCAACATGCAGTAAGAAGTGTATAACTGGCTACTCGCCCAGTGTCTTGCCCAATTTTTGTTTCACTTGCCAAATGTCTTTTGCTCAATTTTCATTTCATTCTGGCCTTGAGGTTTTAGCCTTACGAGATGTCATGTGTTTTCAACTGCATTTTGTTGCGTCGCTTAGCCGACATTGTCGCAAGTGTTTCACTCAATGCTTTGCATTTTTCATCTTGCCTCCATTTAATACTTAACTGATAGTGTCAGTTAATTCAGCCTTTCTTTTCCCTGTGTGATGTTTGCCTTTGTATCTGAAGAGACCATAGCTGCTTGCTTTTGTATAAGACACCCTTCCCATTTTTTTTTCCTAAGAGAGAGAAGAATAAGTGTTTATTTTTTTAATATTTTTAAGGAAAGCAAAGTGTTGTATTTGAATTTTTTCATTTAAATTTCACCACACTAGCTAGGTGGCGCCACGAACTGCCACAGCAATCCCCGTAGCCAGATGGCGGTACTGTCCACCCATTGGGCCCGTGCTTTCAGGCGGGCCTTCCCAGGGCTTTGACCCCACGGGTTGTTTAACCATGAATAAATGAGTACGTGTTTGAACTTCGACCTTGCTCGACGTGTCATCTCTTCCGGGGCGTTCCCGCCCTTGGGCCCGCCGGTGCTCGCTGCCCCGCTTCGGCATGTGAGACTTCGTCTTTCCAGCAGGCCGCCTCGGCCCTGCTTCTTTTTTAATTTTGTTTGGCCTCTCCGAATCACAACAAATTCCTTTGGTTTCATTGCCTCAGAATTTTGTCTTTGAGTGTAGTAAAGTTAATTGTGTCCGAGTTCAGTGACGACTATACCAGATATTTGTGTCTAAGTTTGACTATGTCCCGCTGTATTAGTTTAGGTTAGTTTAGGCTGTCGGGTCAGGTTAGGTTGGGATAGCTTAGATTAGAAAAGGTTAAGTAAGTTTAGTTTAGATAATGCCAAAAATAAGATAGGTTACGTTAGGTTACATTAGTTTAAATTATGTTATCTAAGGTCAGGATTGCTGAGGCTAGATTAAGTTTGGTCAGGTTTAAATATAAAAAATAAAATAACAGATACTAGACTAGGCTACACCAATGTATACTAGACAAGACTAAACTAGATGACGCTTAGTTAAAGGGACCATGAAATTACCTTTTTACTTTTGCCAGATAACTTTTACATTAAACCTTCAACGTTCACTGAATGCCGAACAGGCATCCGTTTTCGTCTCGGTTTATTTACTTCTACACAAAAAATAATGAAAGATCGACTTTTTCTTTCTTCTCCAACTCACCGCAAAACGTTGCGGGGTAATTTTGACGGTCATGACGTACCCTGTTTCCGGAACCGGAAGGTCTCTCGGCTGTAGGAGAATGGCAGCGTTAGCGGCGGCGAGTTGGGGGTGCGCCGGTGGGTTTTACTGCGCTGATGGCGCTGATGTCACCGACGTATTTTCTGAATTGGCGCCCCTCATCGCCGCGAGAGCCATGGACACATCGCAGCTGAGCGAAATTCAATGAGATATGTTGCGCTACAGCGACAGCATGGGTCTAGTCCCACACGCCGGTATGCCTGTTGGGAAGTGCGGCGAGTCTTCCGGTGAAGACTCCAGAAGTCAACCCAACTGTCATTGCTGGTAAAAGGCGGCCCGTGTCAGTCGTTTGCAAAGCGACGTAGAAAGAAACAAATTGCCGCGGCGTTTTTCCCGGCCTCGGAGATCCAGAAGCGAGCCGACGTTAAAAAAGATACGTTTGAACTACGAGAGTCTCAGCAAGAGCCACGTGAATACCTGTTCACACTCGGAGCGGACGCGCGCGTTTGATGGAAGTGCTGTATTCGCGCTGTTGGTAAGCGCTTCGGGTCCAATCTTTTACGATTGCAACTCGATACTGAAGTGACACTCGGCAAAGGAAGGTTGGACCGGCATTGCACGTAGCTCCTACGAACAATTATAGCTTGACAGTGGCGTGCAGTCTTGTCAGAATAAAAATGACATACTAATAACGAAGTGTACATACCGTGTTACGAAGGTAATCCATGCGGCGTTTATTTGAGCTCTATATCACACAAAACAAGAAGATCGAATCGACGAGAGTTCCTTTTCGACGACAGCGTTCGTCAACACTGCCTCGGAGAACAAGGGGAAGAGATTGACCTCACCTCTTAATCTAAAATTGAGGTCAGCGATCAAACTATAATACGGGAAGGGTCCACGAGGGTCGCGCGGGCATATTGTCACGAATGACCAGTGATGAGGCGGTGAATAACTGAGTAAACTAAACGTTTAATGGGGCGAACTTGTGCCCAAAAATAAAGAAGGAAACAAAAGATAACAGTAGAGCGTCGCGGGCGTCGAAGTCGGCGAAAGAGCAGAGTCGAACGCTGGGGCGAAACTGAACGCGGCTCGCCACGCGGAGCCTCTTTTGTACACGCGTGGGCTTCTCGAACAATCGACGTAGAAGGTCCGCGCATAGAACATTTCTAACCTCGAACATGCAACAGAGTTCTCGAATTTACCAGAACATTACATTAGATGTCAACAAAAAGGCGTCCCGTGGCCAGGAATCGAACCCTGGCTTCTCGCGTGGAGGCAGGCGCTATAACCGTTAGGCCACGCGCGCGCTGCCTACTTGGCAAGCTGCGCGCGCGGCAATATTCCATTTAGCACGCCAGCCGGTCGTGGGCAGACGGTCTTGGCCAAGTACCGTTGAAGCAACGCTGCGCCGAGTCGAAGTGCCTGCTAGGCCTATCTGCCGAGCTCGCTTGGTCGGGTCGGTGGATTCCTGGCAGTTGTAGCTTTTCTTTCTCGGGTGCTTGTGGATCCAGCGTTCTTGTTCGTCGTGGTCTGTTTCAAGTACTTTTTTCTTGCCGCTTGAAGTCGGGACGCGCGAGAAGAACACGTAGAAAAATAAACGTTCGTTGGTCGTCGCGACCAACGACGCGTCGGCCCTTTTGCGCAGGCGCGGTAGGGTCTTTTTTTGCTTCGTTTACCACATGATAGATGGCGCTTGGCTCTCAGCGTGATCAAATTTGGCAATTTTCGTCATATCTCTAATTATGCTACAAAACATGTGGATCTGAATATTATTTAACAAAACGTTTAGGAAACATTCGCCGGCTATTTATTGTTTATGATCGCAATGCTGGTGAGGTAGGCTCTTACTAAATAGGCGACGTGGATTCGGCTGACGTGCTGCGATTCCGCGGATACATCGCAGTAAAAAGGCAGAGAGCTTTCGAAGGAAAGAAGGCGCCAAAGGGTCCAGTTTCTTTTTATAAGTTCTATAGCGAAGAATGTTTTTTGGCTCCCTGTTTTTGTGTTTTTGTGTTTCCTTTTACGACGTGCGGTGGATGAAATTCGATTTCAGAATCGTTTCATGGTCCCTTTGAGGTCATCGACACCACATGCTGTATTATTTTTAGAGGCAGTATAAGCATCATTATTTCCTGTTGAGTGACAGGATATAGAACGATCGAACATGGAAGGTTATTTTTTAGATATTCTTCATGATCACCAGGTTGAATTGTAGACGGGAATTCACCAACCGCTAGAAAATGTAAATTGAATCTAGTTTGACCATCTGTTTTTAAATCAGGGAGGTAGTTATGCCGAGGCTTAAGTGTAATGATTTCATTAACCGACTTCCATATGATTTTGGGACATTCTGTATGTCCCAAAAAGTTAGCGTTCTTTTAAAAATAAAGTGTAAAAGAACCACGACATCTCGGAAGACCGACATGCTAAAACCCAAAACGGATGCAAAACGGAAGTTGTCTCATGTGACAAACTATACATTTTGTCACGTTCATTTATTACATGATGGCCTTCTGACACGGTGTCAATCAGTTACATTTTGTGTCGCATTTGCTTGTTTTACTTTATTAAAACGACCTTTCTGAATAAAACAAATGATTAGCGAGCCGTCACCTTTTGTTGTGCATTATAGATACAAAAGTGGCCATCCAGCCTTTGGTGGGAGGTCGAGAGCGTGCTGTTACTTTTATTTTATATTTCAGGAAACCACCTGAAACTTCCAGGTGGTCCCCTGAAGGTAGCGCCTTTCACCCTTTCCAGGCTGGAAGGTGCTAGGCGTAAAATACTATTTCATACTATACACTATACATTTCAACATACTATGTTTCAAATTAAAATATTTGTGATTTCAGAGCAGCGCTTTGGTTTTACAAAGGAGGCTAAGGGAAATAATTGTGGAAAGGGTGTAGTCGCTGATACTTATCATGAGTGTTTTCAATCGTCATAACTTAATACACGAACTGTAGAAGTTAGTGTTGCATGATCTTCTAATTATAAAAGAACTATATTTCGATTAATGGCGTCATCGTCACGCACGGGCAGTCTTGTACACGTTACTAAAAAAAGTAATCGATTAAAATTACTATTACTCTTGGCAAAAAGTATTCGATTAAATCACTTGATTACTCGACAGCAAAAGTAATTGGACATTACTTTAAGAAGTAACCGTTACTTTTCCGATTACTGTATTGTGTGAAAACTTACATCTTTAGCGCTCATAACAATGAACTACTTCCAACCTATATTTCACATTTTCACAAGTATTGAAGAAAGAAACCGGTTCCCTCTTCGTGGTCGTTTAACTTTCGCATTGCGGACACAAGCATAGAATTTGTTTGAAGAAGTTTATTGATTTGGGCGTTCGCCAGTTGGGGGGGGGGTAGCGTAGGTGGTTCTAGATCTTGAAAAGCTTAAGCAAGGGTTGTCGCTCAAAGTTTGCGCCGCTCATTTTCTCTATTTACATGTGGATGAACTCGCATGTTATACAAAAGAGCAGCAGCTCCAGGATTTGAAACGGATCATGTGTAGCATCCATTAGCGGAAGAGATCGCCCATACCACTTCTCAACTCGAAACAAGCTTGCTTGTCACAAAGACCACGTAGCGGGAAATAGGGAAATATTTGAACTGGCTTTGTTATATTTTGCATCCGCTTTACACATTCTTCGGGTCTGGTTCTCCTACGGGCTGCGAGTAGGTACCGTAAGCAGGATTTTTTTTTTCTGTGTGTGTGCGTGAGAGGGCTAGTTTGAACGAAGGACTTACAAAGCTACATTCTGCTCCATCAAACTTCGCCCTGAATGGCCTTTGTCACGCACTGGGGCTTTCCTGGGGCTTCCCACTCCCAGTCTCAGCTCGGAAAAAGAAAACGGACATTCCACAGAAACTGTACATACAAAGGTGTTAACCTCGTTTCCTACAGCTCTGGAAAATCTTTCTCTTTTCCGTTCGAAAAAAGAAGCAAATTTTATTTTTGTAATTTCAGAAAAAAAAAGGTGTGTGCAAAAGGTGTGTGCAAAAAAGGTGTCCTGCAAAAATATAGTAACGGTTAGAAGTAATTTTTATTACTTCAAAAAGTAAACAGATTACTCTTTTGATTACTGCGTAATACAAGTAATAAACTGATTACAAAATTACTCCAAAAAGTAATCGATTATAAGTAATTTGATTACTTGTAATGCGTACGGTACAAGTCTGCGCACGGTAAGTGACATTCATAATTTCATACAATATTTCCAATCAAAGCTACAAGTCAGCGCGTCGGCACACTGAAGACCAGCGCCCAGCCGACTGCCGCATTTGTTGGTTATTTAAGCATATGCAGGGTCGCGGCGCGCAATGGGAATAAACGTAATGCCCGGCGAGGGAGGGACGAGGCGTAGCCTCCATAGCGTCACATCGCTGTTTTATTAGGACTAACTTCGAACGAGTAGGAAGAAGAAGAAAACACAGCACAAAAAAAGCTCTCGCGCGCTCCATCTGGTGGTGGTGCATGACACTTGCTAACACCCCCCCCTCCTTCATGTGCCACTACGCCCATTACACACCTGAAGACCCCAGTGTTCACAGAGTTCACGGGTTCTTCTTCCATTGAGTGCCTTGGTCAGGGCGTTGGCACAGTTGTCTGATGACTTCACATACAGCGGTCTTATTCTTCCTTCTTCAATCTTCTCTCTAAGAAGAAATGACGCAGGTCAATATGTTTGCTGCGCTCTGACGTCACTTGCTCGCTTGCAAGAGCGATAGCTCCTTGGTTGTCAACTTGCAAAACTTGTGGCTCAACGACGAACTCCTGGGCACCTATTTCATTGAGAAAGTAATGGAGCCACAGTATCTCCTTTGCCGCTTGGCACATTGAAAGGTATTCGGCTTCCATGCTGAATAATGCAGTGGACTTCTGCTTCTTGCTGCTCCACGAAATGGCAGCTCCAGCCAGCATGAACATGTACTCACGAAATGACCGCCTGTCATTTGTACCATTCACCCAATCTCCATCACAAAAACCTTGTACACAACCTCCTGTATTCGTGTATGTGAGGGTATAGTTCTTTGTCTGTTGCACATACCTCAAAATGTGCTTTATGCCGTTCCACATCTGCAAGGTGGGATGCTCACTGAATTGGCTCATACAAGTGGTTGCGAATGTCAAGTCTGGCCTTGTGCCTCCCGCTAAGTACAGAAGTGCTCCAACTGCTTGCCAGTACTTGTGCTTCAACTCCCTGTCTTCATCGGCAATAGTAGATCTCTGAAACTTCATTTCAGGATCAAGCGATGATGCCGCCCCTTTATCACTTGTCATCCCAAATGACTCCAAGATTTCTTCGGCTTACGCTGTTTGGTCCAATGTGAGTGCTCCACCTTCATGTCGCACAACTCTGATTTACAAAATGTGGCTTACCTCTCCGAGGTCCTTGGTGTTGAATATACGTCCGATGCTTCTCTTGAAGCTCTTGATCGCCTCTTAGTCCGTTGCGAGGATCAGGAGGTCATCCGCGTATACACCTACTATGATGTCCCCCCCCAGCCCCCTCCCCCTGCTTAAGGGGACACACCCCCTAGGGGGTCAACTTTGAACCCTTGTCTTAAAATTAATTAAATTTACAGGGTAGGCTGGTTGTCACGCTAGAGGGTATATGACAAAATTTCAGGTCTGTCAGTTAAATAAGAAGGAAATTAGAGTAGCTTCTACCAGCAACACGCCTACATTGTTTAGTTAATCTATCGTCAGAAAACTGTCACGATATTCAAGATTTTTATTTGCTAGATATGTATCAGAATGCCTAGAGGGTGCGGCTATGGAACGTTTTTTCTAGAAAGTCATTTATTTCTATAACTTTTCTCTTCTGCCAAATTTGTCAACTTTTTGGTCTTCTGTGTTTTCGACAAAATGTTAACATTTTTTATAAAAGAAATCCGTAAAGTGACAAAAAAGTTCCATAGCCGCATTCCTTATTAAATTTCAGTCAGAAAAAGGGAAGAATGAGCTTCCTTGTTTTGCCATTATCAAACGATAGATTGACTAAAATGGAATTTATACGAAAAAGTGGAACGGAGGAAAATGCGTTCGAAGTACTCCAAACCCTACCTTTTCTTTAGCTTTGGTGGACAGAAAATAATTTATAAAAAATTAACTATGCAGTGTAAATTAAATAAACTTTTCTGGAGTACTCCTTGATGTTGGTGGATGTAAATATGTCATTTTTCAAAATCAACTTTTTTGCAGAAATTTTTTTTCCTGGGCAGTGTCTCCCTTAAAGTAAACGCATAGATCCGCCTTGGACCGAGAAAACCCTTCTGTCTTCAGAAACTTGTCCAGTTCCAGGTTCCAGTCCCGTCCGGATTGACGTAGTCCATACAGGCTCTTCTTCAAGAGACATACGTCGTCCCTGCGGTCCTCGTACTTCGCAGGTTGTTCCATGTACCCGGTCTCCTTCAAGGTCCCATTTAAATATGCAGCAGGTGATATCAACTTGATGAATCTTCCAGTCTCTTTCAACTGCTGCTGCTAACAGTGTTCGGATAGACTTGAGCTTCACCACCGGCGAGAAGGTCTCCTTGAAGTCAACTCCTTCTACTTGAGAATAACCACAGGCAACAAGTCGAGCCTTGTAACGCTCTAGGTCACCATTTTGGTCGAACTTCTTCTTGAATACCCACTTGCATTTGATGACTTGTTGGTCCTTTGGTCTTGGAACCATTTCCCATGTGTCATTTTTCCTCAGGTTGTCTAGCTCCTCTTGTATGGCTTTTCTCCATTCCTGCGCATCAGGCATTGAGAGTGCTTCCTCCACTGTTTGAGGATCTTCTAAGCTGCTTTGTCTCGTCAGACAACAGGTACGAGGGGGTTTCGGAAGTTGCTTCTTCACTGCCAGCCTCTCCGAACGTCTTAAAACATTGGTGGTCTCTGCCACTTGAGGAGTAGGAATATCTTCCTCTTCCGAGATCTCGTCTTCGTCACAGTAGGTGGTACCATCATCACTTCTCTCTTCCTCTGGTTGAATCTCTTCATCAACAGTGACTGTGATCAGGTCTACAGCACAGTCTCCGCCTTCTTCAGTGAGTCGACCTCCAGCCTCAGTCTTGCATGGGAAGCTGTTTTCGTCGAAGGTCACGTCACGACTGACGAAGAACCTATCGTTGCGCCAGCCCCAGAGTTTATACCCTTTTACTCCCTTTGGGTAACTCGCCAGCAAACTCTCCACTGCCTTTGGGTCGAGCTTTGTCTTCCTGCGCTTGTTGTTGTCAACCATCCATACCTTGCATCCGAACACTCTTAGGTGGCTCAACTTGACCTCTCTGCCAAGCCACATGGCTTCGGGAGCCCCTCCGTCGAGTGCTTTCGATGGACACTTGTTGCGAATGTGTGATGCAGTCACCACAACATCAGCCCATAGTTCTTTTGTGATGCCCGATTCAATCACTAGACACCTCGTTGTGTCCAGCAACGTTCGGTTCATCCTGTCAGCCACCCCATTCTGCTGAGGCGTTCTGGGCACCGTCAGCTGTCGCAAGATACCATGCTTAGCAAGGTATTGGGTGAATTCCCGGCTGATGTATTCACCTCCGTTGTCATTGCGTAGCATCTTCACTTTCGTTTTGTGAAGGTTCTCGACCATTTGTCTGTATTGGTCGAATCTGTCCAACACTTCATTTTTCGTCTTCATTGGGCACACTACAGTGTATCTGGAGTAGTCATCAATGAACGTTACAAAGTAGTTCGACCCTCCCTTCGAAACAGGTGCGATCTTTCCAACAACATCCGAGTGAACCATGTCCAATGGGGCCTTAGCCCTCGTTCCACCAGTCTTCGGAAGCTGTTTCTCTTCAATTTGCCGAGTGCAGACGTCGAGCACTTCGCGTCTTCACTGCTTCTCCCACTTTGGCAAAGTTTTTCGACAGCTTCATGGTGGAGATGACCGAGGCGTCGATGCTACAAGGCAACGTCTGGCGCCTTTGCTAACTTCAAGTTTGCACACGACTCACTCACAGTGTACAATTTACCATCACGCTTTGCTATGAGAATCAGGTCACCATTGGCTTCACTCACTTTAGCCGTTCCGTTGCTGAAAAGTCATGTTCAGTCCACGTTCCTCAATCTTCCCAAGTGACAAGAGGTTACCGTCCAAGCTGGGTACGTAAAGGACATCTCCAAGCTCGATGGGAATGCCACCGCTGTCTTTCGAGAGTTCAATCTCCACTTGTCCTCTCCCGCGAACCTCCATGACTTCCTTGTTTGCAGCCTCAACAGACGAGTAGCAGGACTGGAAGCTGGTGAATTTGGCTCTGTTTGACATCATGTGGTCAGTTGCTCCACTGTCAAGGTACCAGATGTGTGACCTTGACGAACTCCCACCTCTGGCACAGAGAGCCTTCTTCAGTCCACTTGAATCTCTTCTTCTCTGTGAGCCGCATCCTTCGTCATCAGGACCCTCCTTGCATTCTCTGGCGATGTGTCCAAATTTTCCGCACGCAAAACACCGGACTCGTCGTTTCGGTTCAGAGGATCTCGTAGCAGTGCGAGTTTCTTCTTTCCTTGCAAAATGTTCTTGCCCATTGCATCTATGGAGCTGACTGCTCTGTGTAGTGGGCTTGTTCTTCGTCATGAGGGCCTTGTTTTCTTCACTCTCACTCAGTCTGTCTTCTTCACGTTTGACTTGCCGCTTTTCTTCCACCAGCAGCCTTGCTTTCACTTTCTTCGTCGTGAGCGCTCCTTCGTCTTGCTCAAGATTTAGGATAAGTGGTTCATACGCTTCTGGCAAGTGGCAAGCCCATCAGCATCACCAGTGCCACTTCCCTGTCGGTGAAGGCGTATCCTGCCGTTGAAATCTTCCTGTGTAGGTTCATTATTCGACCCAGGTAATCCTTCATGGTTTCGTCTGGCTTCATATTGGTGTTGAAAAAGTCTCTCATCAACTGAAGAGCATGTAGTAGGCCAAACTTCGAATGTATCTCTTCCAGTGTATTCCAGGCCTCATGAGCTGTCGAACATTCCCCAATGTCGTCCAGGTATGTGTCTTCCACTACTAGGAACATGAATGTCAAAGCCTTGTTATTGATCTTTCTCCCGTCGTTCGTCATTTCTCTTCCACTATAGCCAGGCTCGATGGCTTCCCAACAGCCTTTCTGGACGAGTGCCGCTCTGGCTCGAATCGCCCACGCATGGTAATTTACGCTTGAGCGTTTTGGTATCTTGAATTCGTCCAGCGACGCCATCGTATCGCTTTGCTTCGTCAAGAGCGGTTCGAAACAGGCTTACCGTGATGAACTTGCGCTTGGTTCCCGTTGCGCGTCTCGCGGCACCCAGCGAAGCAGGAACACACGTACTGGTTTGGCGACGTCTTTCACAAACCGTCGACGCAGTTTTTGCTTAGTTCACTTCTTCTTTTGCAGCACAGCCGAGCTCGTTATCCGCGTTTCCAGTTCCACACCAGCGACATGTTTTCTCGTCGGCGTCTTCGTCGTAGTTGAGTCGCTCCTCAGAGGACATTAATGTCGCTCACCGCACTGCGCACCGGCATAGCGTCGTCCTGGGCCCATAACCTGCTGGTTATTAAGGGCCGGTTGCACCAACGCCGCTTAGCGTAAAGCGGAGCTTAGCCGGGAACCTAAGCTAAGTTTCGGTTTCGTTCGGTTGCCCCAAAATCGCTTATCGCTAAACCTAGCACTAAACTACGCTTATCGTGAGCGCTCAACATTTGGCGCTTAGCTTTTGGTTGTTTCTTAATTCTGGATTTAAAACATGGCGGCTGGTTTGTGGCGGTCGACGTGGTGGACAAAAGTGGTTCTAAAGTGTGTTTTAGGCTGCAACTCTGTAACAATGACCAACGAATGATCTTCAATTGTGCCAAGGATACGAAATATTGCCATGATAAGTGCTTATTGACCCTTATGTTTAAATAGGCTCTAGACTAACAGTGTGACATTTGCCCTAATCCGGGCATAAGCGGGGATCGCGGGGCAATGTCACATAAGTAGGTTTTTTTGTTTTTTTTGCACGACTCGTGTTTGATCTGATCAACGTACACGATCGTAAGTATTTAGTTTGGAAGATTACTGAAACGTGTGTCCAAAGTGTAAATATTTGTATTTTCATTCTTCGCCGTGAAGCGGAGACCAGTCGTTGCCAGTCAAGCTGTCTCAACAGCTTTTTGTCTGGGACTCCTTCCAGTGTTTCTGGAAAATAAAGCTTTGATTTGATTTGATTTGAAGTGCCTTGCATCCCGGATGACACGGCGCCGTTAGCGACTGCAGGAACACGCTCACGAACGGTCGTGAAGCTGCAACTATAAGGGGGGGGGGGCGCTCTTTTTTCCCTTTGTAGGTTAAGCGGTATTCAAAAAGTGGAGAAATTCGCGCAGAGAACCCTCAGCTTCGTTGTTCCCTTCGACGAGGTGCCGGTGGGAGGGTCGCCAGCGTATGCAGTCCAGTTTAGCGGTTTGCACACTTGACACCACCGTAGACGAGTTTTGCGAGCTCTACACTTGACTCCAAATAGTTTAATGACAAAATATTACTGAAAACAAGCTGATAACCCGGATTGTTTGGGAAGTCAAGTGGTCTAGTAGGTGAATACAGGATGCTGCCCAAGAATACATAGAAAAAGTGAACAACGAATGTTTGCGGAATCACGCTTGACGGCGGCAGCGGTACCGTCTTCGGATCCGCGACCCCGTCAACTGCACCGCATTCCGAAACGTCGCCTGATCACGTGCTCTGGCGGCGAGAGGAAGGAGGTGATGGAGAGAGGCGTCGCCAGAACTAAACCACTCCACCAGGGGAGGATTCGGTGCTGGCCGTCGTTCAGTCTTACGCAAATGAGTAGTGTGTCATGTATTCCCCTAGTAAAGTATTTGCTGCAGTGCCGCCCGTGCATTCCTCTCTCCCTCCGACCCGTATACGATGACGTCGTAGCGCCGCATCGCAAAAGCCTGACGTCTTTGTCGCGTGATGCGCGCGCCGGGGAGAATATCCCCGAGATTTGTCACTCGTTGTAAGTACCGCTTAATTAAAGGGGCCATGAAACGCTTGTTCAACTAATTCCCCTTTCTCGTTAGTTGCAGTGGCCGCTGTACTTTAATCCTCAACTCAAAAGCGAAATGAGAAATCGTGTGGTCGTGACGTGCTTGTGGTGCGCAAGCTTCCACCGTGCTTTTAAGCACACCATGAAACTTGTCATTCGGAAGTGATGATAAGTGCCGTCACGGCACTCATTGGCCACGAACGCGAATTCAAATATTCGTCGACGGATTGATTGTTGACGACCGCATACGTCCGAGTGACGCAGTGCTCGTGTCAATGCGTGATCTGGGGCTGGCTGACGTGCTTTGGGTACCGCGGATGCATCACATTGAAAAGGTGGAGAGCTTTCGAAGGAAACAATTTACGAAATAGTGCGCTATATCTTCAAATTTTCGTAGTGATAAGCAGGCTTTTGACTTTCTAATATCTTTCTCTTGGTCCACTAAGCGATATGCGATTAGTAAAATTCCAATCTAAAATAATTTATCCCAGCCCAAAATTTATTTATGCGAAAGCATGAACTGTCCCATGGAGCGAAGCCGGCGGCGTCTGTAGCCGTTGTCTGTAGCAGCGAAAAGCGGCACCTAAATACCCATTGGCTGACCGAAACGGCATTTAAAGTCCCATTGGCTGCGACGCATCATGTATCA
The DNA here is from genome assembly GCA_037355805.1 of Ixodes ricinus. Classification (NCBI taxonomy): domain Eukaryota; kingdom Metazoa; phylum Arthropoda; class Arachnida; order Ixodida; family Ixodidae; genus Ixodes; species Ixodes ricinus. Next base: position 20,762 of record JAZHYW010049013.1, on the reverse strand, counting down.
TATGCTTCGTCACGGAAGCCGGCAAGGCCGCTCGAGGTCAAAGCGGACGCGCCTCAGAAATAAATACAAAAAAAGCACAAGCAACGCAGATGCATCGTTACGGAAGCCGTGGAGCCGGCTGGCGCGCCGCGCCTGCGCAGTGGGGGAGCGTGACGTCACCGCGGGAGCGCCATCTGATAAAGGAAGACGTGGCGCGCTGCTTGTAGGAATGCTGCTGCGTGTAGGAATGCTTTCGCATTCCTACACGTAAGCAGTCTTAAGTGTCTCTGCCAACTTTTTCATGGCCTCTTTAAAACCCCTTGATCAAGTTCACGCTTTGCGTTTCTTATACAAGTACCGACAACCATTGTTGCCGCGAAAGCGTGATATACGTGCCTCGAGCGAATGCGGCGCCGCCATTTGCTTCCATTGTAGTGTACTAGGGCCGCCAAAAGTGAAAAGGTAGAGCGACACACAACAAATGATTGGATGGATGGATGGATGGATGGATGAATACGGCTGAGCCCTTTGGATCGGGCGGTAGCTTACGCCACCTAGCCAATTTGTCTTACCATTTAAGCTTAGAATATTTAAATGTGAAAACTATATACACTCCACACTGAACAGAAAGTGAGGCTATAAAACTCCCTTGCCATCAGTTAATAAGAAAATACCTAGTTTTCTCGTGCTTTCTGCCACCATTCACTTAATCTTTGCTTGGTAATCTCTACTGTCTTGTAATCCACTTTTCCTTCGCTGTCTCTAAAACCCAATGACTTTATTAAATCTATGTTGTCTTCGGTAGGCATAGGGTGAAGCCCTTTACAGTAGAGTATCAAGTGCTCAGCCGTCTCGTCCACCTCTCCACAAGCAGCGCACACTGTATCCATTTCCTGGTACTTCGCTCTGTATGTTCTGGTTCGCAAAACACCTGTCCTTGCCTCAAACAACAATGAGCTTCCCTAGAATTATCATAAATGCTTTCTTTGGCAATAACTGTTTTGTTTAATCTATAGCTTTCCAGAGCCCTCTTTGTCTGCATTCCCTCTAGCCACCGATCTCTTTCTGTGGCCTTAACTTTCTTCTTAACGGAGACCTGCTCTTCCGTAACCCCACTATAGCCTAAAAACTTTCCTCTTAATTTCCTAGTGCGCTGTCTCCACTTTGTGTCTATAGTCCTCATGTATAAAAAGCTAAAAACCTTTCGTGCCCATTGCTCCCCATCCATTTGCCTCAACCGATCCTCAAATTCTATCTTGCCTGCAGCTTCCCTGCCCTCAAATGACGCCCATCCCATGTCTCCTTGCACTCCCTGGTTTGGAGTTTTGCAATGTGCCCCCAAAGCCAGCCTACCTACTCCGCGCTGTTTTATTTCTAGTCTTGCATGCACTTCGGATTTCATGCATAGCACTGCGTTTCCAAAAGTTAAACCAGGCACCATGACCCCTTTCCAAATCTCTCTCACCACCTCATACCTGTTGTAATTCCAAAGTGCTCTATTTTTCATTACAGCTGCATTTCTGTTGCCCTTACCTATTATATACTTTTCATGCTCACTGAGATATGCTGCACCATCACATATCCATACTCCTAGATACTTGTATTTACTAGCTCTCTCCACTGTAATATTCTGTATCTTCAGCCTCTCAACTTCATCATCGTTAAAAATCATGACTGCTGATTTTTCACTACTGAATTCTAAACCTAATTCCTCCCCTTCCCTACCACAGATGCTCATTAATTCCTGTAAATCTATCTTGTTGTTAGCCATTAGTACGATATCATCTGCATACATCAATCCCGGTAAGGATTGCTGAATTTTTAGCCTAGCTTACTGTACGAAAGGTCGAATCCAAGCCCACTCTTCTCTAGTCTATCCTCCAATCCTCTCAGATACAACATAAACAGCAAAGGCGATAACGGGCACCCCTGCCTAAGGCCTCGTCCTATCTCTATTTCCCCCGTTGCCTTTCCTTCCCATGTTATAATCACCTTATTATCTTTGTAAATGTTCCTCAATATTGCTGTTAGTCTTTCATCTAGGTTTAAGTTCTCCACTATGTCCCACAGATTCCTTTGGTTCACATTGTCATAGGCACCCTTGATATCCAGAAACGCCAGCCAGAGCTGTCTGTTTTCTTTTTGCGCTATTTCTATACACTGTGTTAGAGAAAATATATTGTCCTCCAACCTTCTTTGTTTCCGAAAACCCGTTCTGTAACTCGCCCAGTATGCCCTCACAATCTACCCAATCCTCCAGTCTGTTCTTTATAATCTGCATTACCAACCTGTAAAAAACTGGTGTCACGGTTATGGGACGATAATTCCTAATACCAGAGTTATCTCCCTCTCCCTTATATATCATACTCATCCTACTAAGCCTCCATTCATCTGGAATATTTCCTTTTGTTATCATATTGCTCACTACCTCCTTTAGTTTTGCCTTAGATTTAGGACCCAAATTCTTCACCAGCTTGATTGGGATACCATCTGTGCCTGTTGACGATGCCACTAGGGACTCTTCGTTCCGCCTTTTCCCATTCTCTTTGTCCAAAATCCGCGATGTCACAAGCTGGACTGTTACTTCCTTCGGTTCTCCGAGAGTCATGTAACGGGCGCCCCGCTGCGGCGAGACGCCGAAACATACCTGTCCCGAGCGTTGGAATGTCCGCTCGTGCTCTTCGTGTTCCTCGCGCTACCGCTTCTTTTTCTCGTCGGCTTTGGAAACCATGTTTCGGGTACTCGCCACTACGAAAGTTGTGTGCTGAATACCAGAGTCCCCGAGAAATGCTCTCTGCTACCAGATCCTCGCGCTCCAAATCTGCAACCGGGCGATCTATGGCTCCGTCGTCGAACTGCCAGGCTTTGTGAGTATAGAGGAGGCTATGGTGCTGTGCGTGCACTCTCCTGATGTTATGTCTTCGTACCTTTCGCTACTTTCGCCTTCCACACGGACAGGAATTGAGGGGGAAGAGGAGATGAGAAAGCGGGCGTATAGACGTCAGAGCGCCGAGATCTGATTGGAAGGATTAGAGGGTAGACGCCAGGCCCAGCTTCCTTTGTCTGTCTCCCTCCAATCAGAGCGAACGAGACCGTCGCCTGCTTCTCGCGCGGAGTCTGGCGTTTGGACGCCGAACACCAAACACCGGCGTCCAGCGCCCGAACATTAGCGTCCGCGCGAGGAGCAGACGTTGCTCTTGCTCGTCCTGATTCGAGGGAGACAGGGGTTACAGATAAACGCTGCTAGCCTTTGCATCTGCCCACTACCCTTCCAATCAGACCTCGGCATTCCGACGTCTCCGCGCGATCCTATCCTCTCCTCTTCCTCGGTTTCTCTCCGCATTGCCACTTCATTCCTAAATGGATTAGAAAACTAGGACAAACTTCCCAAGATAACATTTTTGTCCGCTTTTTTAATTGTTGATGTCGTTCCTCATACTTCGCATTCAAGAGCAAATTTCGTCTCATCATGCAGAAGCAACCAGTTCCCAGTTAGGTATTGCCACCTATAGAGTTTCTTTCTGTTTACAAACACAAGTCGTCTCTTGGCTCACAATAGAATAGACCGATCTCACCAGCCAGTTTGGCTACGACACCGCTGCCGCAATGCATCGAGGGAACTTTAGTCATTCTGCACGTGCGACAACCTCGTTGGAGCTCTGCGCACGCAGAGTACGGGAAGGCACGAGCCGTCTCGGGAACTGCCGTTTGGCTCCTGTGATCTACAAGTTTATGGCGGCTTCACTCATGCGCCCTACGCTTTGTTAATATTCCGGTCGCTCCGTTTAGGCAGTTTTTGCGAGCCTATTGATTTCAAAATGGGACTATGAACTTCTACGGAAATCACGAAGTCGGGCTATTTAGCGAGATTCTTATGTGTTGATATTAAACATATAAGAGAAAATTGGTCGTCTAACTAGAGTAATAAAAACATCTGCAACAAATTTCTCGCTAACCAGTTCTTCATCTAACCCTTTGAAGAACTGGCCATAAAATATTCCATGAACATTTCAAGAAGCGGTGCTACGGTAGAGGTTGTTTGTCCTCTGAAAGTACTCAAATTGCCTACAGCGCGTGCTTCCGGCGCTTAAAAAAGAAAAATGAAGGTCTATAAAATGTTGTAATCGACAAGCGTGAATTTTCCCTCGACGTTAAATGCCGCGTTTTTTTTTTGTTGCTCGTGATACTTGTGATTGCTAGAGACTATTGTAGACGCATGAATACTTTTCCAAACAACTTTTATCTGTTTCTTTAACATGTATTTTAAACAGATACGCTTTTAATCAGCTAGACACACGGGAGCGTTAGCTTTTAGAGCTTGAATTACGTGGTTAGAAACAATAAGTAAATAAGGAACCAAAGGGTTCATTCGCTTTTAGTTTCCGAATAATACGCCATCGTCTGGATGTGATGGAAAGCCCCTTTTTTCGGAGAGTTTAGGAACAAAAGCAACCTCGTTGTTTTGGCTTTAGAGCTAAGTGACATACACGCACACCTACGACGGGCAGTCATGCACGATACACTGCAAAACAGAAGAATTAATATAAGTAATCAACAGGTGACAAAAAACACGAACAAAGAGATTTGAACAACGAGGTCGTGATCCATCGGTTGTATTTCACTGGGGTTTATTTAACACTGAATCGCATAATGTGTAGGCTTGCTATATACACACGAGTTTTTATACATCAAATTTGTTGCTCATCTTTGAAGTGTACGATCCCTTGAATGACTAAACGTGGCATTGGAGCCGTAATTCAAGGCAGCATGCGGGTCAAGCTGTAGGGTTTATCCTCGAGTCCCACGTCTATGTTATTAGATCATAGGGCGTTTCTGGTTGGCTGAAGGCTGAGTCACGTGTTGGCAGTTTGTGCGAGTGGTGTTATTATGTGGTTTAAGAAAAGTAGCGTCCCAGTGCGTTGTAATCGATCGCGACAGCGCAAAAACAATAAATATTTATCTTTTTTTTTAAATGTTTATCGAAGCGCGTAACACCAGACTTAGAAAGTAAAAAAAGACACAAAACAAGTTAAAAAGGTGTTTATAAAGAAGTCCATCTTAGTAAAACATCCATAGGGTATCTCACTCTGCAGGAACAGGGCCAGGAAATTTATTTAATTTGCTATATGCCTTTGTTTGTTGTTCTGCCATACACATCATGACAGACTTGCTGCAACGGCGTCTATATCTGATCGAATTCGAATAAGATGTCACACAATATGAGTGGTAATCATGCAGAGAGCTGCAGTATATTCAACTTGATCGTTAACTGGTGCAGAATAATCAGCAGAAATGGCCGATTTTTATGTAGCGTTTACTCACGTATTGGCCTGCGAACCGTTCACAGAAGGGAAAGGGAAGGTAAGAAACAAGCAAGAATAACGAGAAAAACGATAGTCGATATTTATCGCCACCGCCCTGTGTTAATATAAATGTTGAGGTGCTGATATGGATTGTGAGTAGTAATCACGATCACTCAGGTGTCCGGGACCGGTCTGTGCCGTCGGGACTTACTTAGCAAATCATCTGTCGATCTGAGAACCGTTACGTATATTGCACAAATTTGCGTCCGGTATTGCTCTGGGTCAATAATTCTGATAATTCACTAACAAATTAAAAGTAACAAAAACGACAACACTACGGCCCTTCGAACTAAAAGACGCGGGCCCTATTTAAATGCACAAAGCGTTTACAATGCTATTGGTGCAAAGTGCATGAAACTAACCTTAATTTGAACACGTGAATTGATCGCGACACAAACAATTTATTCACTTCAATTTGAAGGGTTTTAATTTCGACGACAGCTGGCGTTCACCAAAGACGTAAATATAGCGTGCTTCTTGAGTTGTTGTAATGCATATGAATGCTTTCGCGGAAGTATTAGTAGCTACAATATTTGAGCTATTGCTAGATATTTCCGACTACACGCAATTTTAATTTTATGAGCAAGATATGTTTTTGGCTTGTTCTTAGTATGTGTCAGTGATAATCGAAACTAAAAATAGAGGTACTTTGCAGGAAGCTTCCGTTCAACCACTGCCTCGTGCTAAAAGCGAAGCCCACAGAATTTATACGCTGGCGCCAACGTAACTGGCTTGTGTCTGTTCCATCATCGTGTCCCTAAATTTCACGAACAAAACATACGGAGTCTACATGCTGGTATAGAAACAAATTGCTTATTTTGGTTTTCTTGGTTTGCCACAAGAACTAACTGAAGCAACCGAGACAACTTCATCTTACATCGCGACGACACGCACAACCAGTGCAGCTTTAACAATTGCCCCTAGGAGTTGAGTTATTTCATCGAAGGAAAGAGATATCGCACCTTGAGTCGACACAGCAAAGCGTATACATACAATTTTATTATTCGTTCTTTTTTTTTTCTTGAGATTCGAGAGGCATTTGTAAACCGTTTCGGATGAGATGCGCATATGAAGTTTTTGCTGATCGGCTTAACAACATCCAACGTTACTCGATTACCTCAGTTGTGGAACTCCCGCGGAGGGGGTACTCCCTCACTCATTTCAATCCGCCTGCCGTCGTTCGAAGCGCCATCTATATTTTCGTTTTATAAAGGTGCGTTCCAAAGAGCACAGCTGAAGCGCCAAATGACGATCACAACGCCGCCATTCCTCCCGCAGCGGTCACTCGAGGAACTGCACGTCAGATCTATTTTGGCTTCAATCGGCCACTTCGGAGCCGAAACAGATACGGTGGAAAGGGTTACAGGGGTGCCACCCCCGTCTCCCCAGCGGGCGCGCCGCGATATACCACCGAAGTCAAGATGCGCCTAGGTCGGGACGCGCTACCTGAAATCACCGTTGAGGCATGGTTGTATAAAAACAATATTAATTGTGCTGCAAAACCTTGCAAACTAAAGATTTTAGAAAACATCACGCGCCCCTTATTTTGTACTAAACTCCAATAAAAGTTACTACAAAAAGAGTTCTTTCCGTAGGTTTTTACGTTTCTAGTAACGTTGAAACGTACGTATCCTGATTCAGTTACCAAAGCAGCCGTCTGGCGGCGCGTCGAGCGACGACAGGCGAGTCGTGGTGACTGAGGGGGTAGTTTTCGTGCATGCAGCGTCTATAAGCAGTTCCGTAACTGAGCTAATCTAATAACGTTGACAACATCTCCCGTGACGTCACTGACAGGGAGGGTTTTTAGGATATGGGCAATACCACTCAGAAAACAAGGCTTGCGCCCCCCCCCCTCGCTCCCCTAAACGTTATCGCCAGTGGACCCACGCAGTGTCGCCCAGCTCGCGTCAGCGTCGCCGTCAAAACATCTTGCAGCGTCTCACAGGCGTCTGCCGCTTTGCGGCATAAATTAGTTGAGCTTCGGCGTGTTGGCCACTTTGGGGCGGGTCGGGGATCCACTAACAATGAGGTCATGCGCCGGACTTGTCTTCTATGTGGTATTGTTATAAGACACTGAACACGGATCACACGGAACACATCTACTGTAGATACTGCACGAAAGACCAGACACCTATAAGTGCGTGAGTCGATACGAAATCAAACTTCGGCCGATAGGCTCAAAAATATATTTTTTCTTTTTTTTCTACTTCGAAATTTTCATTTTCAGCCTAGAAGCCGAAAACAGTCACTAAGAAAAAAAAAAGATAGTGTAGGGTAGAAACAGCAACACAAAAAAAAAATTAAAAGCTTCCCTTCAGTCGGCTCGAAAAAATAAAGTGTTTTCTGGTCCACTCGTGTACTTTTTCTTCTTTTATTTAAGACTTTGCTTTGACGGTGGGCGAGCTTGCGTCCCCAAAAGGGACATCTGGGGCAGCGAAAGGGGGAGTTGGGTAGGAGGGAAGCGTTGAAGATACAACCAGTGCGGAGAGAGAACAACACCACCATTAAATTCCGTAGTATTTCGCACCTTTGGGAGACAATGTATTTCGCCGTTTTCTCGACACATTTTCACCACTAAAGTAATTCGGGGCAAGCAGCCAGCGCAAATATTTTTCCCGCTAATCAAATCGAATAAAAAGAAAACAAGCAGTCGCTATGGTAGGCTGTGATGTTGACGATTTTTTTTCTTTTGAGTCAGTATTTGTGTGCCGGACAACATATATATTGAGTACTTTGTTTCTTGTTCTTTACGCAATCAATCGTTTACGGTAATTCGATCAAGGATTCAGCATCCAAAGTTCCGCGAAAGAACGTCGGGAAAATGTGGCTTCCGACTCAGCCAGCAAATGGAAGCAAATTATTGACGTTCCTCTCCTCGCGAACAACTATCTTTGGCTATGCTGTCAAAAATACGGTGCCGCGTGCTCGAACGCCGATTAAAGCTGCGCACGCACACTCCTCCTCTTTTCGAAACTGCTACAGAAAGTTCTTTACGATTATTACAACATTAAACATGTACAGCCTTCGGGGAACATGAACCCCCTAAAACTGGGTTGAAAAACCGAGCTCCATTATATGAGATCGAAACACGAGAGAAAAAACAAAAAGGTTTTCTTCGCTGTGGTGGTCGGCTTATATTTCCGGATTTTTGACCGACTTGGCGTCTTTAACGAATCTGGCTACCTTCAATCTTCCGGCTAACCGAAAGGAAATAACAACTAACGCTTCTCGACTGCTTGCCTCGATAATAACTGTGTCAGTTTTAACGTGTCTCCCGCTTACGACACCGCCGGAAGGGAAACTGTTCTAGCGCGGTAGAGTATACGTCTGCCAACGTACTTGGCGTTTTGATCCGACACCACCTAGAATAATCGAGAATAACCTAGAATAATCGAGGGTCATCACAGTTGGATGGTGAAAATTCAGCGATTGTACCCGAGCCTAATGCCGGGCCGTTCGACGCGCTGATTGGTCACAAGGCCCAGCCGACCGCTGACGCAACACTCGTGACCAATCTATGTTATCGCTCAATCTCACTCTGATGACGAGAAAAAAACAAAAACAACTCTAGTGCACAGGCTTTGATTATTTCTAGGTGGTGTTGGCTGGTATCTCTCAAACTTAACAATACGTATGCCATTTAACATCTGGAACGGTTGACTTGGTTTTGCCGTACATTAATCCAATTGAAAAAAAAAGCAGAAACACTTCCAATTTGCCTTACATTTTGTTTCTTTTTGGACTGCTCCATTTTTCAGTCGGGATCCTCAATGGAAATGATAACTAATTCGAACAAAAATTTCCGAACATCTCAGACGCATAAAAATACTAGAGAACATCGCTTAACAAAATTTAAGTTTTCTAAAAAAAAAACATTTTTTTTGACGGAGATTTGTTTTGTTTTTTTCGTGTTAGGGCCCACAAGAATGATGGGAACCGTGCTGAATGTTACTACGACGGGGTATTTGTTATTTCGCGCTTGCCTTCCACTAAAGAGACGGGGCGTGCTTGTGAGCTTTGTCGGTTAAATGTTTGGAAGCCCGAGAGTTTGGTATGTGCGTATGTGTGCGCATGTGTCTGTACGTGAATGTTCTTTGTTTGCGTTTGAATGTACGTCACGTGGGACGCGGCAGCTGAAAGTGAGTACGTTCAGATATATATTTATATCTTCTGATCGTAATGGCGAATGGGCCATTACGATCTGCCATCGGCTGACTCTGCTTGCTTCCATCTTGACATAATAGGATGAGAAACGGTTAATAGTAATAGGGTAAGATATTGCCACTTTTTTATACAAAATTCGTGACACTATGGGTCTTTGTGTTGTCCTCGGGTGATTTGAGGTAGCACAAAACCGTGACGCCTGAGTCCTTATTCGCGTACGGTATGCATCAAGGCCTCGTTGCATACCTTCCGATCTTAATTCCCCAGGCCGCTGAAGGAACGGCGGTGAAACGATACCATAACGAGGGTCAGGAGGTTTGGTCTCATCTGTTTAATGTCGTTACTTCTTACATTATCATGAAAAAAAGTATAAAGAGGTTTCGACCGCTGAAAATGTCGGCATCCTCTTAAACAGCTGCCTCGAACTTATCGCTCAGCGGTTACTGAGAAAGCTGTCACATAGCTAAACCTCAAGGTGAAGATTTTTTTTTGTCGAGCTTTCCTCTTCGGAAAAGACAGGCTAACGCATTTTGATTATCGACTAACTTTTGAAGTCTTTTAGGCTCTTTCACCGGGTCAACAGACCTGTCGTCTTCTAGGTGAAAACTCTTAAAGAACTCAAAGGTATCTCGTTAAACGGAACTTTAACCTTTCTTACGGTAAGCGGGTGGGAATGGCGGCGGCTGACATGTGTCCGAGTTCCTCGAGATACTATAATATTACCGGCACTTACAGGAGGCATACACCCTCCTCTGCGTGCCGTAGGCTTTCGGGGTTCGTGAAGGACTGTATTAGGGCTCCTTTTCTCGGTCGGTAAGACGTTCGTGGTGTTCGGAGCGTTCGATTCTACAAAACAAGATAAAAAGAAAAACAGTGATAGAACTTTAACTACGGTTTGTCTGGGCTGCGTAATTGCCATGCAATGTGAGTTTACAAAAAAAATAGAAAACACGTTCATATGTCCATAGAGAAGCACAACAAAACTAAAGTTGGCGGGCGAAAAAAAAAATCAATGCCTACTATACGCGATAATGTCACGAAAAACTCATTAGTAAATAAAGGCGTAGTTCTCATGATGCGAAGCTGTATATGTCGTAAATCTTATAAAGCACGCGCTACGGTATTGCGCAGAGATGAAGACTCGATACGCGAAGCAACGAGCATGGCCCGCATCAAGTGCCAGCGTCGGGGCGACCAACTTGAAGGCACCTAATAATCATCAGCTACTACTCGCTAACTTAACGTCACTTCTGCGAAAACGAAACTACGCGTGTCGTCGGCTCATGCTGATTTATATTTCCAGAGGCCGTCCCACACACACACACACACACAAGTGAACGTTGCTCAGTTCCAAGTATCAAAATAAATTAATACTAAGTAATTGTTGTAGGCCGAAAATGTTTTTCTTTTTTTGGGGAATGGGCTTTTTGGTTTCTCTAGAATTTCCCATCGAGGGACACCACTAAATTCCGCACAAGTGAAGAAAAAAAATATTTGTATTACATAAATGTGCTTCATAATTATATGAACACATATAAGATCATATAAGAACTTATATAAGCCTGATAGCTGCCTTGTATAATTTATATAGTTTCTGATATGTTTATATGGGAAATCATATATAAATGTTTTTCTTTCTTTATAGGGCTGGACCACCATCTTCGTACTCGTCTATATTGAATATGATACCGTCAAGATAAATCTACACAAAAGATTTTTAACAAAAAAAAATTAAAGCAGATGTTGATTTGTAAAGGGTATATAAAAAAACGCAACATACCCCAGTTTTGTTTACCCTACTAAAAAAAAAAAACGGCAAATATAGGTACCGCGCGCGCGCGCGTGTGTGTGTGTGTATGTGTATGACAATTCCCTACATCGAAACGCCGCTGGTTTTTCACCTTTCTCGCAAACAGCGTCGCGAGGAAGGCATGAAGCTTTCCTGTATAAGCATAGCCCAACCCACGCGAAGATTTGTACTCGCGGAGGCTGTCCCAAAAACAACGGAAAAGCGCGTTTGCGCCATCTACGAAGCGTGAGCGCAGATCGCGGTTACAAAAAATAAAAACCAGGACGCAGTCTTTCGCATTTTTCCTGGGAACAACATCGAAACAACACGGAGGAAATTGAATAGTCGTAGTATTCGCCACAGCTAAATCTTTGAAACAAACACAATTTCAACAAAGAAAGAAAAAATCAAAGAAAGAAATAAAGAAAGAAAGAAAGTAAACAAATAGCGAGCGAACTTATTTGTTCCGGTGACGTGCTGGCTCTTTGGTTCACTCAGCCCGCTAGGCGTGGAACTACTACATACGGGGTCTTGATGGGAGCTCATGCACATTCCCTAAAGCAGGTTGGTGGGTGAGTGATTGTATATCAGCAAAAGCGGCGCGGAGTTCTCTGAGGCAACGGAGCTGATTTACGGAGACAGGGCGGAGTCTACAGCGTGACGCACCTCGATTACACCTCCCGTCGACACCAACAAGCCTTATAACGAAAGGCAGAAAGTTCATATCGAGTTGTGTATAGAGTAATTAAACATATTTAGTTTCTCAGGTTAAAGTGGTAGGCCTACGTGTGAAGTGCCATAAATGAGAGTTCCTATTTTATGCCAATCCGCCTTCGAGTTCGGTAAACGGGTACACCGTTATTTTAAGCAGTCATTTATATGTCTATGCCTAACAGTCCGTGACTTCAATTTTGTAATTTACAGTACTGTTTTAGCAGTGATGTTGGTCATCACTTAGCCTTATATACCGTATATGTCAACGTCATTGTCATGTGTAACAATGTCAGATCAGTGGGCGAGCATTTGGGGCGCTTACAACTGAACAGTAGGTCCAACTTTTGTAAGGAAATCTCACTAATAGGCGATTTTAGTAACAGCACCTTTCATTCATACTGGGGCGGGCGCATCATATTCGATATTTTAGATGTTTAAAAAAGGCGAGTGCAATACATTTCCAGGTATGAATGCTTCGTGTAATCATTTGTTTTTGTTACTCCATTCATCGGCTGCATTTTCGAAGGAACTTGGCGGACCTAGTGGTAGTTAATTTAACACATGGCACTAAATTCCCGGTTCCAGCCGGTCTGCAATATTCAAAATGAAACCGATCTTTCCACATGTCGTTAAGGCGACAGTTATGACACGACGTTCCCATGAAAATATTCTACATACCGACATCCGACGTCATGATTTATGCTGCCTATGGAAGCAGTGATCGCTTACCGTAATAATTTTCCGACCTCATACAAAGACAACTTTGTCATTCAATACAACGCCATAACATCGAGGAGGGCATGCTCCCCGGTAATTAGGGTAATACTACACACTACTCTTTCCTTGTAGGAGTTGACACTATCGTATTTTTTGCTATTTTTTGCTTAGAACTTTATCACGATGATGAAAGATAAGACCATGCTTGAGCGGGCGTTGTCTACCAGCTAAATGCCGCAGCCAGCATGAGAAAGTCTTCTCTCTGATACCCGCCCATCCGTCACCGATGCCTCGGTGCCTCGAAGAGTGGTCGCGAAACTAGTATAAACATGCTCTTATTACGTAGAGAAAGACAGAGAGATAGAGAGGGAAAGAAAGCGGGGTCAAGCTAGGCGCGGAACACTAAACAAACTCGCTCCGGCTTTCTGGGAGGGTGTATGAAACGCAAAGCTCGAAGCATCAACAACAACAAGAACGGCAACAACGCTAGAGCGACGGCGACACCGCTAACCACCGGGAGCGGTCTCGAGTTGGGTTCGTTCCGGACGTGCGCACTGGAGCACCACTGGCTGTTCTCCTTCGGGACTTCTCCGGAAGGCGTCGTCACCGGAGAGTGCACGAATCCAGTTGTCTTGTTCCCGACACCAACAAGTATACGTGTCACGGCGTGGTCGCCTCTGGACCACATCATCACCTCACCAGGACCACTTCTCAGGGAACGCGGCCTGGCTTGTCTTGGGTAACGGCGACTCCTCCTAGTGAACGAACGACGGCACCACCACGTGAAGAACCACCCACCGCTAGAGTGTTTTTCGAGTAGCTGAGTCTGTCGGTGCCTGTCTTTTAGGGTTTCTTTTCGGGGCGATGCGAGATAGACGTGTCACTCCGGTGCCTGGGGGAAGCTGTGACTTCGAAGCGGAAAGGCGAACGATCGGCTCTACAGTGTCCTGCCGTCCACATGGTAGCACTCCGGATTTCACAGTGCGGCCAAGACGGCGGAAGCCGCGAGGGCCAGCGCTGACGAGATCAGTGCGACTGTTGACGTCACAGAGGTTGAGGCTCGTCCGCAAACACGGTAGTCCTCCTGAAATATTAATAAAAAAGGAACTTGTATCTGTCATTTTGATAAGCACCGGGGAGCACAGAATATGTCGTTTGCGCATTATGCGTGCGCTGTGATTTGTTTAGCTTCGGTACGGAACGCCTTCGGTAGTTTCGGATGTGTCGCAGGCGCGACAGACTCGTGGACTCCCCAGGTGTATCAGAATGGTCAAGACAAGTATAAATTTATGAAGGACACGCAACGTCGTGAGATCACGCGGAGAGCTACGCTTCGTCATTCGGAAGCCAGCTGCGCTCGCCGACATTCGCCTGGTGCCGCAGGCTCCCCTGAGTCATACTTGTTGTCCCTTCCCCTTGCAAATAGCGAACGCTCGCAGATTTGGAACGCGGGGCATCCGGTATCGATGGTAGAGCGGCAGAGCATCGGCTCCCAGGGTCACATTGTAACATGATGCAGCAGACGGAGTATCTCTTCCAGAGCCATATATAGGGGCCCTGATCACTTCTCGCTAGCAGCACCGCCGCGTGGCCGCTGCCGCCGCTGCTACGGCCGCAGTTCTGGCTCTTCTCCCCGATAGCGCTCTAACGAGCAGCCGAAGTTATTTTTCATCTCAACATAGTAGTTTCCTTTTTAATCTCACGTTCCGTCGCTAATCTCAGGATTGAGAGTATAGGAGCTACCAGGTCCCAAAACATCACCTTTGCATGGTCGGCGTAGCACTTGTCGGGGCGCCGTCGATACCGAAGTGGATGCTGACAGGGCGCCGGGTCATCAACTGGAATGGAAAAAAAAGAAAAAAAAACTTGTTTCGAGTTGGAGCTTTAGGCCAGCTCTGCTTCGACCGTCTCACCTTCAATTGGTGCTTGTAGAGGTGTCGGTGGTGGATCGCAGAAGACTGGAGCACACGGCATCTTCGAGATAACCAGGATCACGTTTGTGTAGCCCACTCGTCCCACGCCGTACTGCCTGCGCACACCGTTTTGGCGAGATGAAATCTGGTTTGAACCAGAAGGTGCGTGAGGAAGAGCTGCTTCTTTGACTGTGCACGTTCACTCTCAATATCGACATACTTTTTTTTAAGCAAGTCATATTTTTAGAAGTACACAGAACTAAACAAGCGCACGCTTGCTTCTTGATTTCAAAATTCAAGCTCAACGTAGACAGAAGGAAAAAAATCGCTAAGCAAGAATCATTTTGTTGTCTGTATTGATCCGAAAAACAGTATATGAATAATTATTTGAAGAAAAACACGAGCGTTTTCCTTACCAAGTTAACTGATTTCTACTTTCACGAGCGATTAAACTGATTCCACAAAATCTTAGTTGAAGAATTATAAAACTTAGGGCTAAACCGATTTGCATTGCCCAACTTCTGATACGATACATCATATACACATTAAGAATGCGCCAGAAACTCCTTCCTCACCCACACCATCACCATCCAGTGTTCCTCCTCGACGCTCAAATAGTCCCCTACCAAGGCGCACGTGGCGCTGACGTCACGTAACTCATCATGGCCGCTTCTTTTCCCGGTTTGTCCGTGGAGCAATTCGATTCCATGGCTCGTGCGTTATGCGGCTCATTTTTTGTTTATTTTTTTACTTGTACCTTACTGTAGCCTCCCATCAGGGCGTTGCACACTCCTTTAAACCGCTCTTTCCAATCATCACCTTCTGTGGGCTGCCATCTTTGCCATTCTGGGTTGTGGAACAAGTTCTGAGCTTGCCCAGTAACTCTCCTTCACGGAATATAAGACGCCCCGCATGCGTCCACAGCCTACTCAACATTTTTCGCCTGGGTGACGCGCGCTGGAAAGCTCTAAATTCACCGACAACTTAACAAACGCATGGCGTGACTTCTTATAATCACACTTGTTGCCCCTCGTCCTTCCTTCTTCGGAGTTTTTATCGGATAAGACATCGATCTTATTGACTACAGAGTGAGAATACAGAGCTTTCCATCGCTTATCGCCAGGGCGAAAATGCCGAGTCATTGAGCTGTGGACACATGCGGAGCGTCTGATCTTCCGCACAGCAGAGCAACAGCGCATGCTCAGAAGGCGTACCACAGCCCAGCAGACAAATATGGCAACGCGCAGAAGGCGATTGTTGCAAAAATCTGTTCGGGCCGGGCCTTATAAAAAACAAAAAAAACAGGTCTCCTGGAGTACGCACCTGGAGCAGTTCCCGCAGTCCAGGCTGCTCATGAAGTAACTGCTCCGGTTTCCGAAGTGGTACAGGGCCTCCCTGGTGGTGCACACGCGGTAGTCGTCCGGCGCGTACGAGCTCTTGGGGGCCACCTTGGCCGACTGAGCACCCAGGGTCGTCAGCGACCACAACCACCTGAGCCCGTGGGCCGAAGCAAAAGAATGATGTGCTTTAAGCGGCAAGTGACACGCCTCACGCACATATTTTGAGTTTACAGCGCAATTACTCGTATGCTCTTTTAAAAGGCCAAGCTTTCCGCAATTGCACGCAGCACGCATCGAAGAACTGTTAAAGAAAAAATTGAAGGACGCCTAAGCTTCGGCTTTAAAAGTGGCGTTATCGAGCCCCTTCGCATCGCCTTCTTATTCGCTTCTCATGATCTTCCTGTCGGTGAGCAGGAGGTGCAGCGGACATGGCCTAGTTCAATAAAGAAAAAAAGAAAAAAAAAAGACACTGTCCTAGTTGGTAGCGTGTCTGGCTCGGAACCGAAGGGTCGTGGGTTCGAATCCCGCCTGAAAGTCTTCAAACATTTACCTTCAAGGTAAATAAGTTACTCTATAAAGTGAAATGATTTGAGACATGCGGCGACCTTTAATTCGCAATACGTGTAATGTTTTTTTAATCGCTTTCATTCCACACGTGACGTCCCGTTTCCTGTGAGCGTTGTGTGTTTAAAATTTCCGGGTGAGGTCATGTGGCTGTGACGTCATGACCCTGTTGACCAATCAGGATTGTCACGCCACCGACGCACGCTACTCGTTAAAAAGGACTGCGATAACGCCAAAGACCACAAGATCCTGAAACTTCGAAGCATCCGATTGCGCAACGCCTAGTCAGATGTCGCGCGAGAAGCGCGAAATAAAAATAAAAACACGACATCGGCGCTTTTTTTTTCTTTTGCATTTAGCCTGGAAAAATATTGACGAGCATCAAAAGTTACCTTATGGGCTAGTATCCAAATAAGCACTTTCGACTATACTAGATAGTTTTCGTGGTACCCTCAAAACAACAATGAAAAAAATAAGAGGAAACAAATGACCATCGCTTGTTCGTGCTAACTAGGTCGTCCTCTGTGAGGTATGAATGTATTCCAACAAAAACTGGGAGGGCATGTGGAGAGTGTTCACAAAGCAGGAATGTAATTTTTGATCGGTGCTGCTGTTGCTTGGAATTGACAATAATATGTAAAATAGAAGATCTGCAGAGGGCAGTTGTTAGCTCAAAATCAAGTTAATAACACTCTTCCTGACATATATTGTAATATTTATGAGTATTTATTCAATTTACTTTTTTTAGTTTTAACTTGCCCCACGAAACTCACATACGAACATTGTGCTCATACAAAACATTTGTTATAACACGGTGTAATTTTCATTGTATAACTTTAGAACAAGTAGTGTGTGGTGAGGAACAGGGACGTGCTCTACAAGCCCTCTTTTTGTCGATATGGGTCGCATTGATTATATTATGATGAACAAACATTTCATATAAATCTAATTTTCAAATAAAAAAAATGCTGACTAATAAAACGCGCATAAAAGTCAAATTACACATATTTAAAAGAAACTGTATGGTTTATCTGAACTGCATAAAATATTACAGTGAGTTAAAACCCGAGGAAAGCTAGAGCGTATTTTTTTTTAAGTTGATCCTTTAATTTTCTTGCATAATTTAGGTTATCGCTAGAAGTTAGAGGTTACCGGCGATGGTCGAAACTTTCTAAATCGAGGCTGATAAGTCCCATCGTCTGGAGCACCGTAGTCAGTGGATCTGGTTTGTGGGAACCTACTCGGGATTGTTCATAAAGGGGTATTCACACGGTGGAGAAATCCTTCCGTTTGCTTCCCGAGTAGCGCATCACGTGGTAACAACGTTAAGCTTTTGCTCGAAGCTGTGCTGACGTAGACATCCCAGGGGGTGGGGGCGCTCTTGCGCTCGGGCTGCACAAGCGCTCCCCACCTTGGCTTAGGATCTCTTTGCAATTGGCGGCATTTTATTCGCGTGTCCGGCAATTTTCCAGATTTTTCTCAGTCAGATGCTGGCGGTGGCATGAGGATCATCCAACTTGTTGTGGCTTGCCGATGATGTCGTCCGAGGCATTTGAAGGTGTCTTCGATATTCACCAATGCCATCCTCAAGCCGCTCCTTGCACTACTCGTTTTTGATTCCACGTCCTTTGGGTTGTATCCACCCACTCAAGAAGCATCTCTTCATTAGCAGGAAGCAGTTCGTCGTCTTCTGTGTCTAACAGCGCTGCTGCCATAATCGAGCAGTGCCGTTTCAGGTATGCCTCCATTATTCTACAGTCGTCAGCGTGCACCGAGCCCTGTTGTCGAGTGTGCGATCGCTAAAGGGATCTAATAACACTGACATCCCTCTCGGCCCCTCGCCGTTCGTGTGCATGCTTGAGTCCGGGAGGGAGTCCCGCTGGTTCCGCTGATCACTGACGTCTTGCACATCCCTCCCCGTAGACCATCCCTGTGTGGCCCTTAAGCACGGCAACAGAAGCATACAAAAAAAGAAGACAAAACAACGCCGTCTTACGTGTATATCCAGACTTTGAGTAGTTGCCTAAAAGGAAAAAGAAAACAAGTCGTCAACATGACGAAATGTTGGGTAATCAACTACAACAAAGTGAAGAAAAAACAAAAGTTTGCTCCACACATCTTACCAAGATGCCGCGTCAAACACCCAGCTGATGTCGAAGATGTGAAAAATGTTTTTTAGAGGCTGCAAGAAGAAGCAACGATAGCATTTTAATTGGTTATTTACACATACTCATTGTTCTGCCAGAATGAATTAAAGGGTAGCTTCGTCATTCTCGTCCAGCTCGCTTGCACCTTCGCATTTAATTGCTTTATAGTAATCATTTGTAGATATACACAAAAATAAGTACAAGCATGCTGGCTTAGACCACGAGTATAGGAGTGTTTCAGCTATCTTGTGCCAAGGGCTAAGAAAAGTTGGTCGCTACGCGTGTTGAAGAACGCAGTATTGTTCACAGTCCTATTGAGGAATAATAAAAAAAAATTTTTGCTGTTTCCAAATTGGTTAATTTACGCAAATTAATGAGCTAACGTTTGAATCTTAAGTTTTTGAGCAAACCTTCTTACACAAAAAGTGTAGGACGTGTTGAGTGACATCCTATTTTGTCGTTTTCATCAGGTGGCCTTTGAATGGCTAATTTTATTTAGCCTTAAAAAACAAAACAAAAAACAAGCAAGATAAAAAGAAAGGTCAGGCGTGACTACCCGTTAACGAACTGTGACGTTAAGCAGGGGACACATGAGCGATGAAAACGGGCGCCACGCGGCAGTTTCCATAGCAACTTGAGCGGACGGTGTGACGTGAAGCTAACCATGCCACCACGTTACAGCGCCCGCGCAAGTTGCTATAGGAATTGCCTCGCGGCGCCTGTTTTCATCGCTCACGTGTCCCCCGCTTTAGGGCTTTTAGTCACGTGTGATTTTTTTAATATCTCAGTCGCTTTCTCTGAAGCTCGAAGTAATTAGAGGAAGGAAGGCTACCTTGATGGATACGGCACAGTGGGATGTTTCCCAACACGCGCTATATTGTTTTTATTGGAGAGTTTGCACACACATTATTATTTAAAAAGTTTGATAAATATTTTCTGTTAATTAGTCGATTCGACACAACGAAAATATTATCTTGACTTGCTCAATTAGACTGTGACCAATACTGCGTTTGTTCGAGATGCACACCGTTCGCCAGCTTGGCACAAGTTAGCTGAGTCACCCTGTATACGAAGTCTAAGTGGAAGATTGTTTGTATATTTCTCATTTAATCACGAAACGATACATTGTAAAATATAATTAGTGTGTCGTGGTTTAAATTGTTCAAAGCGGTAGCTTTATAGGGCCACTTAACCCCTGGAGCCGCGTAAGCCCGAAATCTGTGGGTTGTTCAAATCGTAACCGCAAAACGATCTTGAAAAAAAATGTCGACCGGTGCCAGGGATGGAACCTCAGTCAGCGGCGCGGAAGCCGAGTGCGCTGCTGACTGAGCTACGGGCCCGGCAGGCACGAACGGGAGGAGCAGAAGCAGGTGGTGTGAGAAAGCGCGCGTTGAACGAGGAGTAGGAAGGGCTGAAAAACGCACTTCCCGTGTCTTGTTGACTCAAAAAATTTAGCGCAAAAGCTTTGGATCCGGTTGTTGCTGAAGGAAACGCGCAGCGTCAAAAGAGACAATGGTATGACGTAATCTGTTTTTATAGCAAAACTCTACGTAGGCAGCGCCAGCCACCCCAGGCACTTGAAGACTAATGGTCATCCTAGGCACCACCCACCCTATAAAGCTACCGAAATTTAAACGCTTTTAGCAGAATGATCAAACACGCAGCAAATTATAGTTAATATAAAAGCAATAACAGCTCACAATTCAAGAGCTCTATAGGTGGAGCGTTACTTCACATTGTAATCTAAAAAAAAATATTGTTTACTTGATGGTATACATTAACGAATAGTTATTGTTATAACTATTCGTTGTTTAAACAATAAAATAAATATTCTAAATGAATGAAACAAAAAACAAATAGCAGGACATGCACTCATGGCATAAACCATTGCATACTTGACAACGTAACAGCCGGATTTTTTTTCTAAATCTGCAATGATTAGATATTAACATCAATGACAAGTTATAAAGTGGTAGCCTAAGTCTCGAACGGTGAGGTAATGAGGCGTTAAGTTGAGAAGCTCGTTTACCAAAATAGACGACCTCGCTCCCGCTGTGTACCTCCGCACTCGT
>JAZHYW010049011.1:0-14590 GCA_037355805.1 Ixodes ricinus | reverse complement strand
ATGCTTCGTTCTGGGAGTTGTGTGCTAATTTCATCTCCGATAGGAACTTTTTCCCAATCCAGATGGCACTGGGGAGGAAGCCTTTCCACTCAACTGCTTACGCGATATAGTGCTACTTCCAAATAAAAATAAAGAAAAAGCTCGACTTTTTGTTCCGGTAATCAGCGGACGGCTTGACCCTGAAAGCACCCCACTTAACCCACCCATCCCGTCCCACCGCCCTGCAGAAGGCTCTGCGCCAGTGGTGGACAAAATACTCGATAAAAGTATTAAAGTTAAGTTACTAAATACCTGCTTCATAAAGTATTTAAGAAATACTACTCGAGTTACTTTCACTGCTAAAGTATCTTGAGTGAGAACGGCTACTTAAGAAATGTAATTCAATTGAGTTTTGAAGGTACTTCTGCATTGCTTAATTTGTATCGACGTCATTGACAACGACCATTATACAGCTGCGCAAATCTGGGTTTACTGGAACGGTTTATTAGCTCGCAACAACACAAAACGGCAAAAAAAAAAAAAAACATTGCACGGCTGTTTTATGCAGTCGCATATCATAAGGAGCAGGATACTGTCACGAATGGAAAATGATAAGGCGGCGAATAACTGAAAAAACTAAACGTTTATTGGGGCGAACTTGTGCCCAAAAACAAAGCAGAGGAAGACTAGCGTCGCAGGCGTCGATGTCGGCTAAACAGCAGGGTCGAGGCGCTGGGGCAAGACTGACTCTGAACCTCCACATGAAGCACCTTTTGTACCCGTGTAAATTTTTGGGATATTTGGCGTGGAACGTTCGGCGCGTAGAGCATTCGTAACTCGATCAGACAATAAGGTTTTTGAACTTTCGAGAATGTCAACTTGAAAGAATAAATAAAGAAGTCAGCTTCCTGGAATCGAACCCAAGGCTTCCACGCGAGAGCCAAGCGCGGCAACCATTTGGACACGCATTCGTTCTGCAACGCGCGTGGCGATATCACCAATAATGTTACAAAACATCTTTAGGACAAAAAGAAGGTCGCTTTGGGGAGGGAGATCAAGGGCCGTGGCGCCCCAAGTGGTTAATTTTAAAACTACACGGATGTGGACGAACAAACTGTCTAATGACTCCAACGCTCGGCCGATGCCAACCCGAATGCGGCGTCAGCGTTCGAGCTGGAGTTCGTGTTCTCCGGTGAGGGGGAGGAGGGGCTCTTTATGTAGCCACTCCGGCTTGCGTGAACAATGCAGCATGCACGGTTCTCAGCTCAGCTCAAAAGCCGAAGTGGGTCAAGCGCGTTGGTCAAGCTCGCATCCACTGACGACTGCTTTTGGGAGAGGTCGCGTGCACTAGCATCACTCACTTCGTTTATTGTTTGTATTTCTGCATTACAATGCCCCGCGCTCTATTTAAGAAAATGACATGGACATTCCCACGAGGCCTGTGGGCACGTGCACAGGCCTTGTGTTAGATGCCTTCCACCGAGGTGGGGACAACATGCGGGAACGGGGGCCTCGCCTAATAGTAAAATCGCTGAATATCACGTCTCCTGAGGCGCACCTTGGAGCGGATTGTTTAGCTTACAATCCATATTCGCTATATGGGCCGTTCACTATGAACGAACTTGGAATACGGATATCAGTGAATGAACACCTTAGAAAGACACACATAATAGCCACGGGAGTGGTCGCACCTTCATGTAGGTTTTGTTCAGAAAGGCAGTCAAGGTTGGGGGACGCTTTGTTGGCATTTGGAGTGGTCATCCAGCTCACAGTTCATTTCCTGTCCTGTTCTCTGCTAAACAATGATCGTACAGACGGTCGTCGTGAACGCAATGAGTGCAAAACTAACCACACAAATAAAAACAAAAACCTCGACGTTTTGCTGTAGCTTTGTTAAATATACAAGCGAAAAAAAAAGGCTTATTTTTGTGTCCACTTCCCATTTTCTTCTATTTGTTATTTGTTAAAGCTCAAGTCTGCATTGTTGTCGTAGGTCGTTTCCAGGTCTGCGTTGAGCCTCAATGTGGCAATCTTTGCTTCCGTAAAAACCACCCCTTTTGTTTGAGGATGTGGGGGGGGGGGGGGGGGAACTCTAGGGAAAGAAAAGGCGCCTGTGGGAACGCGAAGGGGTAAATCTTCATTGCACTGACGCATTTGGGCTGAAATATGAATCAAAATCGGCAAAAAGCTATGTTTTTCACGAGGCATCAATCAGAGTCACTGTAGCTAATCGGAGCCAGCAACATGATGGGGTTGGCTCGAAAGAATGTTCACGTTTTGCTCGTGCCACGCCAACGCCACTTCATACCGAAAAACTTGGAAAATGGCGGAATGTCAAAAATGTATTCGAGATAATTATTACAAGATACTCAGAAATGTAATTAAGATAGAGTATCAAATGCTCTCGATTAAAAGTATTTGCAAGATACCAAGATACTCATAAGTAATTGAAATACAGTATCTTGAGTAGAGTGATTGAGATAGGCACGAGTCTGCGCCCAGGGAGCTGCGAGAATTGCTTTGTTTTTGTTCGTTCAAAGAGAGGATAGCGGGGAGTGTTGTGGGCTCGCGAGGCCATCGCGAGGACCCTTTGTCCCATTCTTACCGGATTAGGAAACGCGGTTAGAGAACGCCTCATTTAGCTGCCTGATACTTTAGTTCATTTGGCTCCGGTTCTTCGCGTTCCGAGGTTTTTCGTACGATACGATTTCCAAATAGCATGTAGACTGTTGATATCATCATTACAAACATAAAATATGCCATATCGTCATTACCGAAATCAAAATATGCCATGCGTCGTGTCGTAATGTTGCGAAATAATCTACCACAAGTCAGAATGGTCTTGCGTCCTACACTCTAAAAAAGAGAGGTGTAGACGTTACACCCCTTGTCACATATACGACACCCCAAAACTTCAGTTGGACGTACAGCGCGCTGACGTCGAACTGACTGCCCCAACTTTTGCGAGAGGGTTGATGACGGTGCGATATAACATATTAAACAGCTAAAGTACGTATCAAAGTCTACAGGAAAAAACACACAGGTTTTGCAGTTGAGCCTAGAAAACCCCGATAACTTTTTTTGCAGTCAGTCACACTTACATTAACTATTTTAATGAGTTGTACAACTCGGCTATCAAGCCGCTCGTGAAATTTGGTAGCGTCGGTACAACGTCAGTGTGCTGTACATCCAACTGAAGTTTTGGGGTGTCGTATATGTGACTACAGGGGAGTGGCGCCTACACCCCCGAGTGTTAGGCGCCGGCTTAGCCCTCAGAGCATACTTTTTCATTCCCGCTAGACACTGCATGCCTTAAAAAATAAAGCTGCTCACTATAAAAAAGTGTCCTGATCTCCTTGTGCGAAGAAAGAAACGAAATGCAACCGGTTCCCGATACCACTTAACCAGCCATTGGAGTCCCAACTTATTTTTCTAGACCACCGGATTTCAGCGGTCACCTCCGATTCCTAAATCGTTGTGCGCGTTTTCTAAATGGCACGGAATCAGAACTATCTGTTGTAGTGCCAGAAATGCCAAAAAATTAATAACCACAAGTTTAGATAGTGTTGCGTCTTATATACGTACTGATCGAAGCGTAGTTTAATGTGACAAGCTATGCTTTAAAAAGTATTAAAGCAATAACTTCCATGATTACGTGTTCCGATTAATTGCTTCTCAAAACTGAATTGCCATTGACTAAGGCCCTAGCATATTTTACAAGCACCGGATTTGTTGTTGTTTTGTTTTGTTCCTAAGGACGAGACACCGCCACCGCAAATCACTCAAATAAGTAAACGCTGTTGCCCATAGTAAAGGTAAAAGTGCGCTGGTTGATTTTTGGGCCTTGTGGTAATTTTTTACAAAATCACAGCTACAGTTTTTTTTTTCGAAATGAGGTAATTATAAGCCAAGCGAAACTGAGATAAAGTCGAATGTTTGCGTATCAGTGAGCCATGTACTGCGGCCACCTCCGCAGTGGTCTTCGTTGCATACTATGACCGATTCAAGTTTAAAAACATGAGATTAAGGTGCACCCAATGGGTATAGTCCTTATTTCATGGAAAATACCTTTATTTCATTTTCTAGACTTATCTATTTCCAGAAAAAAAAGGGGAAAAAAGCTTTTTGAGTAGAGTTTTAGAGCCGTCTCGGGAAATGATTTAGTATTGCTCATATTATATTCCACGATAAGTTTTGCCGTATTTTTGCAAGGCAAGAATTATCGTGCCACAGTGCCTATGGCTTTATTCACGTGATCCTAATCTCTCGGGGACAAAACCGGTGTTCTGCCCGTGACGTCACGGCGAGGATAGAGCAACCAATCATACACTGATTGCAAGCTCGTTCTCGCGGCGTAATAGAGGCAAAATTCATATTGGCGCGGGACGGCTTCCAACTTCGCTCTCAGTTGGAGTTGAACTCCTTCCACAAACCTCCGCGATGTTGCAAGGAAAGGTGTGGTTAGAACCACGTAACATTTCGATGCGCCCTCTTTGTCCCCAAAGGATAACGCCGGCCTCTCAAAGAGAACAGACCCATCCACGCAGTCAGTTTGGCTGGCGCGCTGCCGCCGTACAGCAATGCATCGAGAGAACTTTAGTGTTCGCTACTTGCCCGAACCTCGCTGGAACTCTGCGCATGAAAAGCATGAGACGGCAACGAGCCTTCTCGGACACTGCCGCCTGCTTCTTGTGAATCCGAAAGTTATGTCGGCTCCTGCACGCACGCGCGAACACATGGCGAGATCGGACTATTAGAGGGAAAAATCCGCTGGCTTGTGGCTAGGAGCAGGCTGCCGTTATATGGCATATCGACAGGCCCGGACCTTCTTCGCGTTTTGCCGTTTTCAGTTAAGGCTATACAGGGGGGTATGCGCCGTGCCTGAGTTATCTTTGAGCAAAGGAATAATCAGGAAAATAACCCCGGAAGGAGGAAAAAAAGCGGCAATCGCGTAGGTTCCGAGGACATTTCATCAAGAGTAAAACTATACGCACTCCGGAGTGCATTTCGGACAAGATGGCTATACGCGCTCCGCTAAACTTATCGTGTAAAACGAATGGATCGCAACGAGTTTTCGTCAGCGATGGCATAGCATAGGGGCTAAGGCGCCCGCTTTGTACCTGCAAGTGGACGCGGGTTCGATCACCGGTGGGTGTACCTCGCATCGTGCGCAGTCACCGGACTGCCTTGTCTTTCCGGTGCTCCCTCAGGTGTAGTTATTGTAACGTGTTCTGTTACTCAGACTACATACCGATGCATCGTTGTTATCTGACTGCGTCATGGCGTTGACTTCCTTGCAGCGGCCTCCGCTGCTGCGGCAATGGCTTCAGCTTCCGCGAACGCCAACTCCGGCCCGTGCTAGAAGCGTTCGCTGAACGGTGCGGTCTCGAATGCCACAAACAGTGCGGTCACGAAGCATACGCTGAAGGCTTGTACCGAAGTTGCACTCGTTTGCGAGCTTGCGGAGTTCAACAATGTACTCCTGAACAGTCTCGCCGTCCGCTTGGCTCCTTGTAAAAAACTTGTAACTTGCGGCAATCTCGTTTTGTTTCGGGGCGTAGTGTTGGTTGAGCAAGGAAACCGCTTCTTCGTAAGTCGGCTCATTCACCTTGCGGGGAGCGCAGCTGCCCGCTAGCACGCTTATCGTTTTCGTAGCCAGTGCGGCGACCAACAGTGCTCTTTTCTTGTCCTGTGTCGTAATGCCATTGCCTTCGAAATAGGCTTCGATGCGAGTCAAATAAATGTCCCACTTATCTTGCGCTTCGTCGAAGCTCGGAAAGCAAAAGCTTGTGGCCATGGCTTGTGGCGAACGGCGAACGGATGTCGGCGGGCGGGCTTGTGGCCATGAGTTGAAGCGCCGAAAACAATAAAGTGCCGCGGCGCGGGTTCGTACCCGTCGTCGCCACTGTTACAACGGACAGCAGAGTGACTCGGTTGGTGGCCAAATGCAGAACTGCTTTATTTGACAACGAACGAGTATATAAAGGCGCTTGCCCAATGACGTCACAGAGCGTGACCAATCACACGCGTGGCCACGCAGGCCGTCGTATCACTCGGCGATGTAGTCGGCGATACTTCCCCTGAGGCTGGTCGTGTTTTCAAACTGGAAACGCTGGACGATGACAGACGGCCTCGGGTTGAAGTGGGCCGCCAGTCTCGAGACGATAGTCGCCGTAGCTCGTCTCGGAGGGTAAAGCCGGTGAGCAGAGCGAACGGATAATCGCGTACGTTGACTCCCCGCAGACCGCCGTGCAAAGTTTTGCACGCTTCTTCTCGGCTGACTTTACCTCGTTTGCGATGAAGTAGAACTCGAGTCGTTCGCGGAAAAGTGACCAGGCTGCACCGTTTCTCGATTCGAACTCACTGATGCAGCCAAATGCCGGTGCCGCTGGTGCCGGCGCTTCCGCTCATGGCACCGGGAACAGCGGGCTGGTAGGTTCTTCACTTCGTCGCCGATGTTATGTATATTAACCTTATATACAGGGTGCCAGAAAAAAAAATTACAGGGTTTTTTTTCTGCAAAAATGAACTAGGCATCGCCGAACGCACATTCTCCGTCCAAAGGTAGCGCTAGAGGTCACAACCAGATGGCAAAGTTTCAGCGCGATCCGATACGTTATTCAGAAGTTATGCGTGATTTTCTGAAAATTTCAATGGGAAAATGGCAGCCGACAGAGTTTTCGAATACATGGGGCTCTATGGCACCACAAACCGAAAACGGGCAAGAATGGGCTCCATTTTCCCATTGAAATTTTCATCATGCTCATCATGCATGTATACACTCATCACAATATCATGTTCACTAGACGCGGCACCGCGGGCCTCCATGGTACGGGCTGCTGCCTTTCCGCAATGCCTTGGCTCTCCAGAGCCAAATAAATAAAGTCTAAAGTCTAAAGTCTAGTCTAAATTTTCAGAAAATCACTTATAACTTTTGATTAAGTTATCGGAGCCGGCTGAAACTTTGGCATCTGATTGTGACCTCTACCGCTACCTTTGGGCGGAGAATCAGCGTTCGGCGATGCCTAGTTTATTTTTGTGGGAAAAAAAACCCCGTACATTTTCTTTTGTGAAACCCTGTACATTATGTACAGTCGGGGACAAAAGTCCCCAGGACGTGCGAGCTGCGGCTGAAACGCATTGCTCTGCCATCTGCCGGCGGGTCGCCTGGTTTCGAGATCACACAAAAGCGCATGCGCGTCCCACTCTGCCTGCAAACATGTGTGTTTTCCTGCTCTTCTGCGGCACAGCGCCTAACTCGGAATCGGGCGCGTGGTACCGCCTCAAAGATAGCGCTGGCGGCTGACGAGCGTCTGCTACACATTCCGAAGCTCGAGATACCGCCTGGGGCATTGCGTCGCTTTTCGCCGTGTCAGCGCACCTTGCTTTATAACCAGTTCAGATTATCGCTCAGTTGAGCTGCCGTGACGTCTTGCTTTAGAGGTGCCACGTCAGTAAGCGCTATCGCCGAGGCGGTACATGCGCCCGATTCCGAGTTAGGCGCCGCGCCGCAGAAGAGCGGGAAAGCGCACATGTTGGCAGTCACAGTAGGACGCGCATGCGCTTTTTTGTGATCTCGAAACCAGGCGACCCGCCGGCAGATGGCAGAGCAATGCGTTTCAGTCGCAGCTCGCGTGTCCTGGAGACTTTTGTCCCCGACTGTACATAGCAAGCATAGCGGTCCATAGCCGACCTGGCTGGGCTGGATCAGCGAGAGTCTGTTGGAGAGCCCGAGCGCGAGCGCGTGCTCGTGTCCCGCTTCGTGGCAGTCTTCACAGTTGCCAGCACATAACAGCCTTCCTTTCACGAGCACTCGCAAAAGGAAAGCAAACCTGAAGGCCATGTGCCCACGCTTTTGCATTTGCTGCACACAACTCCTGAGATAGAGTATAGAGAGTTTACGTAGAGCGTACTCTAAAGACTGCGGGCTTTGCGGGCGCGTGCTCAATCCATACTGAAAGCGACGGCACAAGCTCTCTCTAGCAACGCAGTCCTTGCCTACAATCCACTAAGATTGTCTATTTACATGCAGGAAGACCTTCATTCTATCGTTTGCCTGCTCTCATCACTCCCTGCAATAAACGGGTAAACGCAATATATTTTGTGCAGTACATGTCGATGTCCCAAAATGCTCGGGACTATACTGTTTTTTTTTTGTTTGTTTGTTTTCAAAAATTGTCTGCGTTCAGCGGAATTGGAGAAAGCTTGTCCTTGCACCCGAGCGACATCAACTCTTATTTTGTGATTACATTCGCTGATCGAGGCGTCATCTCGTTATTTAGAACTGCAATAAAGGTGCACAAACGCTAGTTTGTTAACGTTCGAAAACAGAACTGTCTCTATATTGTTAAAAATTATCTAGCCCGCCGCATGTAATAGCAAACGGGTACGGCGCGGCACGTATAGGCACCCCGCAGCTCAGTGCCAATACGCGTACCTCTAGCGGTGGCGTCGCGCGTACTCATCGGGAAGCAACCTCGGCAGTCGCAGCTCGACTGCAGTGGTACAGCGGTGGCTGTTGCAAGGTCTACATGCCAGATCAGGGTTGCAAGGTCAAGGTGTTGCAAGGTCGACAGCAGGGGACACATGAGCGGTGAAGCTGGGCGCTGCGCGGCGCTCTGTATGACGCACCAGGTGGCGATACGTGGCGATATTTGTGGATCCAATACACATGAACGCAAAAGCCCGTCGCGTGACGCACATAGTTGCTGGGCCACCATTGGCACCGGACGTAGAGCGACTGGCAGCACTTCGCTTCAAAACGCACTATTTATGCCCTAAACGTGAGATGGAGCATTCCGATTTAAAATAAAACCGCCACAAACGTTCTTGTGCTACCATTATGTAGCTATTACAGTAATAATGTGGAAAACAAACATTAGCGCAAAAAGTATGTTCACAACACCAGCAACGCCATGTTTGTTTTTCTCTTCTACCCAATCAAGATGCTATAATAACAAAACAAAACATCTCGAAATCGTTCAAATGAATAATTGTGTGGACACTATAAACATTCATTTAGAAATTCAAATGCAACGTGTCGAACATCGCTGAGACAACTGGAGGCGCACGGCGTGTCAGTCCCGAAGAAAACATACCGCGGAACGTATGCGGACCCCTGAACGCTGCGTTTGGGGGTCCGAGTTGAAGCCCAGATTGAGCAGAAAAGGCTAGTGAAAGTCGCTTGCATAAAACGCGACCAGCTTTCATTAAATTTCGGCGCTTTCGTTCGAAAAAAAACTAAAGATATTTTATTGGCTTTATGCCAAGGAAGTCAAACCGATTGCAATAATTATCAGGTGTCCTGACCGTGACATTGAAATCAACAGTGACAGAGCGTTATTCTCGAGCACCATAAAAACATTATGCATGAGAGTATACATATACTTACCCACGCAGTCCGAAATACTAACCCAGCGGCGGCATCGAATGGCTGGGTCGACCAACCTGACGACGCCAAAGGTCTCTCCGGTGCATAGTCCACTTTCTCGGCATCCTTTCTACGCCCCTCCTGTTAGCTCCTTCACCGGCTGTGGCAGTAACATTCCGGAACACAGATTCCCCACCTTAAACTTAAAACCAATCTCGCTCCTAGTCATACCGCCCGCTTCTCGGCACCGTCGTTGTTGTTCGTGAAGGCCCGCCTGTTCCTAGTGGAGATGGTGATTGCACAAGACATTCCATGTCATCCCTGGGAGTTTGAGTAACTTCGCAGACGACTAGAACGTTCTCACGAGAGCGTTTGAGACGCACACAGCACCGAACCCAAAACCAAACCGATGAAAACGGATGCTCCGCTGCCCCGCGGCGCCTGTTCTCATCGCTCATGTGTCCCCTGCCGCTCTCCCTACGCTGACGCGAAAGTGACCGCGCGCGGCGCTGTTCGCTGGGGATCGGTAGCGGCTCCTAGCGGACGCAGGGGTCGCATAGGCGCGCGCCTACGAGCCCCCTGTGGACCTCGCATGAAGATGGCGGTAGGTGTATGCGTGACGCGGAAAGAGGGCGGGGAGGATCGTCCTCGATGGAAAGGACGAAAATTCGGGGAGATCGGGAACTGCACTACCTTTCAGTATATACTAACGCGTCTCAGCTCGGAGCGTGGAACAAAAGATTGCACTGCAGAACTTCCTGCGTTCGATCCCCACCCGTCTCGATCTGGATGAGTTTTGTACAGGCACGCTTTCATGGAATCACTACTGCGTGTTGTATGCTAAAAAAAAAAAACAAGTTAGCGGTTGTATTTAAATTTCTCATCTACAGCTAAGAGACAGATCACCCGCTGTGGCATCAAGGCTGTATAAACACACAAGCGACACAATTTGTTCTGTTTTTTTACTTCAGGTTGCCGCTATCTTACTCGGTTGGGGCGCGCTCAGACGCGTCACAACCCGATTACGAAGCTTGCAAAGGTGTCGTAATCGGGCCACGGGGAGACATCAACCATCGACTGTAATTAGAAAACTCCCGACGCGGGGAGTATTTTCCACTCATTATTTTATCAAAACGTTCTTCATTCGCTGACGAAGCAGCTAACCCTAAGGGCTTTGTTACACTCCGACGTCGAGCGTAAGAGACGCGGCGTAGCGTACCGCACTCAGATACTGTTTGGTTGCACATATCGAGTTCCTGCTCGCCGGCCAATGAAACTCGCGCGTTCTGCGCTCTGCTGCGTTCGCTGCGCTCGACGTCAGAGTATTACATAGCCTTGCCCGAGGATGATAAGATGGCTGCTGTGTTCGTGATGTACGCCACCGTATTAAGTGTTTCTGTCCGGTTCTTTCTTCCGTTCAATTCATATTTCAAGTGCAAAATTAAACTAGCAGCGGAAGTATCCCAAAGTGTCTTTTGTAGCGTGGTGTTGGGCTGAACTGTCAGCGCTTAAAACCGCGACACCGGGCGCTATCGGCCTTGATAACGGTCGGCTGAATAAATAGTTTTAACCCTATGTATTTGCCTACTGCCTACTATGCGATCGCTTCATTCTCCGAAACCGCCTCCTGATTTTTTCAAACAATTCATGTATCTGGAAGCGGCTGTTTCCACGTTTCAGGCATCAACCATAATCAGAGGAATCGTTTTAATGCTTCAATTTTTTAATCGCTTGCTTTCCTTGCTGGTTTTATTAAACTTTATCAACGGAAGAGAAAACGTGCCATTCCATTTAACTAGCAGTAATGTGAGCTGGTCTCTCGGCAGTTCTGATTTCAACAATTCCGCCTGAACGTTCACTGCCGTAGCTGTGACCATTGCGAAATAGCTTTTCAAATTCACGCAGCAAAAGCTTTCATCAAATTATTTTAGCTGCGCGCCAGCTTTTTTTTTTTTTTTTTAGACATCATTGATAGGAAACTTTGCCATCGAAGCTATCTGTGCTGTCGTGCTACAAAAGACACGTTGACAAAATGCTACAAAAAAAAAGCGCTGACAAAATGCAACAAAAGACACTTTGAGGTACTGACGGTGCTAACTCAATTTTACACTAGAAATTAGAATTGCATGAAAGACAAAACCGGGCAAAAGCACTTCATACGGTGGCGTAAATCACGCACATAGCAGCGATCTGATCTTCCTCGGTTAGGGCTGGCTGCTTCGTCAGCAAATGAAGATCACCTTGATAAAATAAAGAAAGGAAAATACTCACCTTGCCAAGTTTTATAATCCCAGTCACTGGTTGGTGTCGTTCCGTGGTAATTTCCGGCCCTTCGAACGTATTAGCATTTTGAAGAGTTACACTTCCAGCGGCACCGTGCCGCACACGAGCGAAGGTAAAGAATCAAGATAGTGGAGTGTTTCCCGTGTTTGGTCCCGCGGTCAGCGCGGAGTGACAAGGTGTTCTCCGGCTGCCGGACAACAAATCGGCGAACACGTTTGCTGGGCGACAAAAACGTATTTCCCGACTATTGCGGTTGCCTCAATATGACAAGATCCCCGAAAACATATTTATCGCGCGCTAATGGACAGAGTTGTCCATCTGCTTCCTCAATGCGACAGCGCCTTAACGTTGATAATTGAAACTCGACAAGAACACGCAAAATGTTTGTGCTCTCGGATGAAAGGTGATCAGGACTCAGGATAAGAGGTACTCGAGCAACAAACTCTCTTGGGGTGGTCACAATCAGCCATTAACATACGCAAATGGTGTATGGGGAAAACGATGCTTGAATATTAATCCTTGTCTCTGCCAGTGTCACCTGACTTCTAGGGAATCACCGCCTGTTTCATAGCACTGGCACATATGCTGCTTTTCCCCGTTAGGAGGCGATTCCAGACTTTTCCTAACAATCCTCCGTCGCATTTATGACTTTTTAGATGCAGCTGTATATTTTCTGATGTAGATTTCGGCGACCCACAGGCACATATCGTCGGCATAGATGAAAGTTTAAACCTGGAGCGTCGTTCTGGAATGAACTGCGGGAGCTTGGTTATCACTATGTTGAGCAACACAGGGCTTGGCAGGCTGCCCTGGGGCGACCCACAACTGATGACCCCTGGGTGCGACCCAGTGTCGCCATCTCTTACTTGCACTGTTCGGCCCGTTAAAGGGGTACTCCAGCAATATTTTCAGGGTCACTGATATGTCCCATGATTAGCTCGACACCCCGATAAACACGGGTGTACCAGTCCCCTAATTATTGTGTCAAAATTAAAAAAAAAATATCTCGAAGTTATTGACGTTTTGAATTTTATCTCATCGTGCTTCACAAACCGAGAGCCCCAACAGGCAACATTGAAGTGTGACGACAGAAATGAAACAACGTTGGCAGTAAACCACTTTGCCAACTGATTACAAGACGTTTGCTGGTGGGAAAAGTATGGTCGGAAGCTCATTCATTGAGAAGCAAAAAAAATCGCTCGACTTACTCTGCTTAAAGCGCGAAACACATGTACGACGAAACCGTCCAATCCGACGTGCGAACTGCCGGAATGACCTTCGGGGGCGAGGGTTTTCGTAGCACCGGAGAGCGTCAAAAACCCTCGCCTCCGGCCGTCGTATTGCCTGATCAGACGTCGGATCGGACGGTTTCGTCGTACATGAAAGTCTACCATTTGTGACGTCACACCACTGAAGAGAGCGCGGAAATATGAATGTTGACTTCGGCATCACATTCATTTATAGTTTTCTCGGTAGCTATATTGAATTTCGAGACAATAAATAGTATATACCGTAAAGACTAAAGTCCGGGTTTTCAGAAAATGCAATTTGTTTGGGTAGCTCAAACAGCGGCCGGAGTACGCTTTTAAGAAGCTTCACGGGAACGCCTGCATCTTCCCGGTCAGACCAAAATCAGTGAGCCTCCCGAGGATCGACGAGGGAGCACCCCGTCGTATGGCCGCTCTACGTCCAGAAAAACCACCACGGCATTTTTTCGCCTGAGTTTGCTTTCTTCCAGGGCACTCGTTAGGTAGAAGATGCTGTCTTGTGCCGAGAGCCCCTTTCTGAGTCCAGTCATGCAGTCCGGCAGGCACCTATTCTCCTCCCTGTACCAGCACAACCGCGTTTGTACGAGGCGCTCGAGCATCTTTCCTACGCACGATGTGCGCGACACCGGTCGGTAGGACTCAACGTTTCCAGGTGGTTTCCCTCCCTTCAGCAACGGTATTATATCTGCCGATATCCAGTCTTAGAGTACGACTCCCGTTTCCAAAATCTTGTTGAACAAACGAATGAGGGCCTTCTGGGCTGTGTGCGTAGTGTTCGTTAAAGGGGAGCTCCGGCGTCAATTTAACGTTTTCAACGAAAAATATTTCCTGAAAGTGCACAAGAAACTAAGCTTAAAGCAGCAATTAATTTTTTTTAAAAATTCAAGATACTTTTAAATTTAGAAATGCAATATAGCCGAAACCGAAACTGACGTGCAACTATACTGGTCCGCCGTCCTGTTGTGACGTCGGGTGTTGTATAAACATAATCGTGGGCAGCTTGAGCCTGTTTCGCCCAGCGGCTGAAGCAGTCAGCCGTCGCTATCGTTCGTGGGAAATAATAGACTACGATTCATCGAGCTTGCGAAAGGCGAATCGAGGTTTCAGTCGATTCGCCGTTCGCATTCGATCTGGCGGCACCACTTATGAAGGGACCTCTCGTGGGGCCTGCATTCGCGATCCGCCGACCTATGAACCCAGATGCCGCTTCGAAACAAAGTGGCATGAAAGGTTTCATTTTCTAGCAATGTGTGAACTGTTTTCTAGCGCGACGCGAACACTAGAAGCCAGCGTTCGCGTCGGAGACCAAGAAGATGTCATTCTGCTGCAATTCTTCGTTGTGTACTTGCACCCCACAGCCAATCACCAGTTCCGCCCACCCTCCATCGCATGCCGCAAACAGCCTAAACCAGACGCAATTCGTAAAACCACAGACGCCCATTATCACTACGGCTTACAATGCCGTACAGCAGGGAGCGTTGTCTGCCATCGGATACAACATTGATGTCACGAGAGTCCCTGCTCGTTGTTGCCAGTAGAATGGCAGCAACTGATCTGGAGGTGTACGCGTAAACTACAAAATCAATTTTCTAGAAAGAAAATGAATATTTTGATTAAATATTTCGTAGACATACTTGCGGGTGGATATTTAGTATGCAGTGAAAATTTTATAAAAATCAATGACCATCAA
>JAZHYW010049010.1:0-13102 GCA_037355805.1 Ixodes ricinus | reverse complement strand
AGCATACACTCCTTTTTGTGTGGTCATTATTGTTTTCAATATATTCTAAATTGTCTAGGGGTAAAACAATATGATATTCATCAGATCCAGAACATAATGATAAACAATTGATTAGGTCTTTTTCATCTTACTAATAAATGGAAGAACTTGAGAAGAAAGTATGCGTATTCAGAAGATCCTATCATTATTATTAAATTTTAAGTGGAATTCTAACCTTCACTAAGATTTTCTGTCAGCAAGTGGATTAACTGCATTTGTTTTCCTTCCCTTAGCTGGTTTGACGTTAAGTATTTTACTCGTTTATGCAATTGAACAAACTCTGAATGTACATGAAAGAAAAGAATCATATTTAATATCTTGCAAATTTTATATAAAGAACTGAACCTATACAAAACAAATAAAATTTCTGAAGTTGAGGTTAGGAATAGAGAAAATGATTTCACAAGGTCCACCAATATCCTTTAAGGAAGAAATACATTAAAAACCAAAAACTGAAGATGTATAAATTTATTCGTAAATAAATATAATGGATTTAACATTTATTATGATCCGGGAAGAGGGTATTCCGAAATAAATGATCTTTAAAAAAAGTCCAACAAGCCAATTAAAGAGGTTAAAGAGTTTGCTGAGAATCAAGATGTATATATACAAAATTCAAACCAATTAGAAACAAATTTGAAAGACGCAGAGTAATCGTTCAAGGAATAGGTGATCAATGGTAAGCTGATCTTGAAGTCAAAGGTTATAAATATCTTCTAACTTGTATAGATATTTTTGCTCAATTCGCATAGGTAATATCGTTAAAGAACAAAACAGGTGGGCAAATAACTCAAGCATTCCTTGAAATATCCAAGTTAAAGAGGATGCCCAAAAGGATAGAAACAGATCAAGGACTAGAGTTGTATATTAGTAAATTACTGAGATTGTTTCAAGATAAAGGAAATAAAGTTTTAGTACTTATTCAGAACTTAAAGGGACACTCAAGCAGTTTTTGGAGAAGCTACTTTTTGGTGCGATGGCGTTAAGGAAGTGTCAGTGAATGAGTATCTTCAGTTTTAGAAGGCAGAACCGCCTATTAATCACGCAGGAATAAAATACGTGCGGACTCTTTTCTGTACTTGCGAGGACCAATGAAATTATCGTATGTTTGAAAATTTTGGCGGCCTTTCTTTCCCCGCTGCGTTGGAAACAACCGCAGCGGCAGACCAATCACAGGTCGAGGAGAACTGGTGGCGCGCGTTGCATGCCGGTCGTGCCGATCGCGGCCGGCCGGCTTCTTCTCTTTGCAAACATGGCGTCGGTGGTGATCGTTGGCGTGGTCGGCGTGGTGGAAGCTCATCGTTCCGCGTAAAAGCGCTATCCTTGACTGTGAATTTTCGTCGTGTGTCGCTATGATAACCCAGCACGTACTAGAAGGGAAGATCCACCCACTCGTGCGGCGATGTCGTGGCGGCACTCTCAAGACAGCAGAAACGCCCGTGCCGTCGTGTTTGTTTACTTCGACTACAGTGGTGCTTTCTAAGCATTTGTGTCCTCGAACATCGCCCGGATTTCTTATTTGGCGCATTTCATGCGTGTGCTCAAGTTCAAGGTATTACTGGCGCGTACCGTATAAAGGATGCGAATTTTCACGCGTTTTCATCGCCGGAGAAAAGTGATTAGTGTTAGCAATCCTGAACGCTCGTAACGTCTATCTGATCACGAAATCATATTTCTACGTTGCTATATCGCTGCTAAGATTACATTGTCTTTTATAATCGTAGAAAAGGCGTGTGGCGATATTTGTACTATTGCAATGTCGTGTATTAGAGTCGTGATCGTCCAAGACGGCGTACTGCATCTTTTTATTTTCTTTTTTTCATCCACTGTACCCTGCAAGCCTATTAAGAAAAATAATAATAAAGCTTTAGGCTATAGAAAACTGCCTGTCTATATTCTGTTACGGCATTGAGTAGCAGTGCGTCCCCTTTTTAGAGGGGCCGCTGAAACAGCTGACGGCGGCGACCCGCTGCGCCTGTTGTAGTGGTTGCAGGTGTGTGTACGCGCGGCGCAGAGCAGTTGGTCCGGTCGCTCCGGACGCAGTCGTAGGTACGCGCTCGTTGCACATGTCTGAACCAGCCTTCCCCCGTCCTCCCGAGGCGAAAGTCAACGTGGCGACATCGCTTGACATCACGTACCAGAGGTAACGCTGCGATGTCAAACGTTGGTTTGGTTACGACTTGCCCAAACCGCAAATCGAAGAACGCCCGAAAAGGTCTGCGTTTCGTCGTCCTCGGAACCCGAACATGACTCCGAAGCGCTGCTATCGTCCACATCGCACATCGGAGTGGCGTCATAGGAAATCCTCCCCAGATCGGCTGTCCGCCGAAGAATTTCAACCTCTAACGGCGTCAGGTCCTCGAGAGTAGAGAACTCCGCCATGAATGACAAAGAGGTTCGGCCGATGCGGCTACCTCGGGATCACTGCGCGCGACGGAACGTCGTCCAACGCCATTGGCCCGAGATCCTTTTGATAAGCGTGCGAGGACCAATGAGAGTGGTTTCGTTTTCGGATGGATCCGAGGTTTGGCGGCCTTCAATTGCATTTTTATTAAAGAAATAATCACCGTATGACTATACTTTTTGGTTTTTAGGGATACTTAGGGCGTCTAAATTCAGCTGTCATCATCAAAACACGAACTCAAAACCACTTGAGTCTCCCTTTAAGGCATCTGTTGACGAAAGGTTCAACAGAACATTAAAAGAGCAATTCGAAATGGTGCAGAATCCACTGGTTTTAGAAAAGTCGTTAAAAACTATAATACATCCTATCATCGATCTAAAATGACTCCGACCGAAGTCTCATTAAAAAAGAATGAAGAGGTGTCTGAAAAAATCTGTATCTTCCACCGAAAAGTGACAAGAAGCCGAAATTCAAAGTTGGTATGCTGTGACATTACGGTAATATAAAGGGGCTTTTGAAGATGGTTACAAACAGAATTATACAACCGAAGACTTTCGAATAAAAGAAGTCTTCAGTGAACATGGTTAAAATTGCGCGCAAATGGAAAGGAACAGTGAAGAGGGAAGAGAGAAGAGACAAGCGCAAAGTCTTCAGTGATCCGTACTACCATTTAGTTGACATGAAGGGAGAAGATATACTGGGAACGATTTATGAACAGAACATGTATATTGTTTCATGTTATTTCTTGAAGGCCATTTTCAAGGTCGGGGGAATGCGGGATGGTCCAAAACACTCATTTTCTATACTACTCACGTGCACGTCCATCACTCAATTTTTGGTAGCGTTTTAGAGGAAATCAGGGAGCGCCTGCTCTGATATGTTTTAGGAGATTGTTGGATTGTGCAGACGTTTTCACCTTGCGATGGACCGCCGATGATGCTGCGAGCCCTTGAAGCTAATCCCACGCGGTGTGTAGTTTCACGTGACCTTCGGGACGGGCGCATCGACGCGATGGGGAGTCACGTTCACCGTGCAGGAATGCATGGGATGGCTCGTCCGCTACGGTGATTTCACATGTCCCAAATGTGCAGGACTCGGAGCGGGTGCCGGCGGCCTCGAGCCTGGACAGCCTGCACGTGTGCGTGGACATCTTCTGCGCCAAGTTCTGCCGGTATCGCAACCTGGCGCGCATGGCGGGCATGCGCCCCACTCTGGTGTTCCTCTCGCACCACGCCGACCTCAACGAGGACAAGAGGGGTGAGTGGGCCGGCGACGTGGCGACCGTTCCGCGGATATGCCCAGCTACTGCCACCAACAACAATTACGTGGAGCAGGTAGCGTTTCACTGCTCGAAAGGTTACCAGCAACATTTCTATCAAAGTTCTGTCAAGCGTTCGTTTAAATTTGTTTAGAATACATTAAACAGTCGTTTCGGAGAGTGAATATAACATATTAAGAAGTTTTCTTACATCGTTTTTTCTACCCCACTAAGCTTTCCACAACGTTGACGCCGATAGTGCGCATGTGCGCCGCCTTGACTGCAGCTTCCAGATCTCGTAGGGGGTTCCGGAGAGCGTTGCGGGACGGAAGAAACGATCTACGAAAACTCCCCATTAGGGAGTTTTCGTGGATTGTTTTCGCCATCCC
Source organism: Ixodes ricinus (assembly GCA_037355805.1). Taxonomy (NCBI): domain Eukaryota; kingdom Metazoa; phylum Arthropoda; class Arachnida; order Ixodida; family Ixodidae; genus Ixodes; species Ixodes ricinus. The sequence goes on along the minus strand of JAZHYW010049010.1, from coordinate 9,012 downwards.
GTAACGCTCTGCGCAACCCGCTACGATACCCGCCGGAACTCTACAGTCAAAGGCACCGGTGCGGGCATAGTGGAGGGAGAAATGCGGTTTACAAAACTCTCTCTGAGGGACTTTTCGTGGATAGTTTTCTTTACTCCGCTACGCTCTCAGCAACGAAGACGCCGCTAGTGTGCATGCGCGCCGCTGCCTTCGACTGCGGAGTTTCGGATATCGTAGGGGGTTCCGGAGAGCGTTGCGGGACGGAAGAAGCGATCTACGAAAACTCCCTATTGTTCTTTGTTAGAGTTAGCGGGAAAATCCATAAACAATATAAGTTTTCGTAGACCGCGTTTTCCCCTCCGCTAAGCCCCCCGCAACGAAGAAGCCGCTACTGCGTCTGCGCGCCGATGGCCTTGACTGTAGAGTTTTGGGTATCGCAGCGGGTTGCGGAGAGCGTTGCGGGACGACGAAAACGATCTACGAAAACTCCTATTGATGTTACGTGACCGGACACGACGTCACGTCATGGTATTACGTGACAACGTCGAGTCACGTCACTCTACGACTGCGTGGTCACGTGACGTGGCACCATGGTGTCAAATCGAGGCGTCATCGTGATATTGTGAAACCAAATCCCCGCTAAATTTAGCGAGGAAATGCACGGACGAACGGACAGCCGCATTTCTGGGAATAGTTTAGGGGAAGCTCCTCCCACCCCTTTCCACTTTCGCAGAGCGAACGCGCGAGAGTAGGTGGCCTCCTCTGCAGCATTCGCTCACCCAAAGTGGAAAAGAGGTGGGTGCGTTAATAAATACTGTCATTGGGTGCTTGATCGATATGGTAAAGCTCAGGTGCACACAATGTGAGGTAGAATTTTCTTATGACTGTACATTGATTTTTATGAGTTGTGTTAGATGTTAAAGTTTAACAGGAAGCGTTTCTTCGCTAAATTTAGCGGGGAAACTACGTGTTACGCTTCCGCGCTACACTTTTGGGGGACTGCTTATGCTGCCCTTTAGTAACATGGCGTGATGAAAAAGGCAGGGCGATCTCTTTCTGGTGCACGGCCTCGAGCAGCTCCAGCACGCACTCGCTGCCTTCCATCGTACTCTGGCTGCGCGTGCACGCTCGAGGGTCACGAGACACCGCCGAGAAAATAAGGGAGAGGAGGAGACGAGAGCACGAGTTGACGTCAGAACGCCGAGCTCTGGTTGGAAGGATTAGTGGGTACACCTAAAGCTAGCTGCCTTTGTCTGCCACTGCACTCGTCGAACGCGTTAGAATGTGGAGCGCCGGTTTTCGCTTTCGAACGTGTTCGACGAGTGCAGTGGAGACAAAGGCAGCTAGCTTTGCGTCTACCCACTAATGTCATTCGAAGCAGAGCTCGGCATTCTAACGTCCCCCCCCCGCGTTTCCTCTTCTCCCTCAATTTCCCGGCGCATAGAGGTTATTGACCATACACGCGGCTTCGATGTGACGCCGCTTCGGTGGCGCTGGTGTCGGCGCATGCGCAGAGACGCCTCACCTCACGCGGTTTCTGCGCACGCGCGGTGTAATGATGTGGGCAAACGCGGGCGTGCTTGTAAACAGCGCGTTGGTTTATAGATAAGCTCGCGCTTGGACAACTGGAGGACACTGCCGTTCTAGTCCGTTAAGAATAGCCGGACAAGCTACTCCCATAAAACCCTCCACACTGTCCACTTTGGTAGAACGAACGCTGGGGAGGAGACGAGCGGAGAGGACGAAACCACCAATCATGGCGAGCAGACAAGCTTTGAAGGAGGGGCTTGTCCTGAAATTTTTAGCCTGCAAAAAACTAATTCTGCGTAAAATGAGTTCGGAGATCTACCAAAAATCCTGTTCCCCACGTCCCGTCAGTGGTCGAGTCCCTCCGCGACCTCCTGCCGGTCGACTCCGTGATCATCTACTTCAAGCTGGAGCTGATCCGCCCGCTGGACTGCACCGAGGACGTGACCCACGAGGGCATCTTCGGCGAGTTCCTATTCCGTGCCGACGCGGGCCCGGAGGCCCTACGGTCGGACGAAGCGGCCCGGCAGTTCCCGGCGTCCACGGACGGCGGCGCTGTTTTCCACAACGTGCTGCCCGGCGTGCTCATGTTCCAGGCGCTGCACGTGACCGAGGCCGGTCTGGAGGGACACGCCGTCACCTCCTACTTTACCGAGGCCTCCACCAAGCGCACCATTCAGGCAAGCGCGCCAGACGAGAGTATACCCATGCAGTATCCATTTCGCACCACCAATTTGTTCTTTCGCTCGGCAAGAACAAGCAGGAATGACCACCACTATGGCGCTGTGACCTCACGTGGAATCCGCTATTAGTTTATATGAACCTTCCGTAAAGGTTCATTTTCTCTCGGCCCTTTGAGCGTATTGGTTCTCTGTTTGTGCGTAGAGGTCCTATAAATGTAGGGGTCATAGGATTGGGTCATGGTTGAGGTTGCCTGGATTGGGGTTTTCGTGGGCGAGCTCGCGTTCCCCTCTATGGTCTACCGTGGTGTTGGGATGGCAGTATGTTTTCTCTAAAGTTGCCTATAGCTCCCTAGCTGGCTGGCCGTTCTGGCTGTGATGTCTCGACGCCTCGAGGTGCCTGAAACAGAACCACGCTTGATTTCCACGCGTGCCTTACGTCGCGAGTGCCCGCGGCCATGCCTCCTCTGCCTACGTTGCCCTCTGCCTGCACGCAGGTGACGTCGGCGGCGCTGTTCTGCACGATGCACAGCGCGCGGCTGCTGCCGTTCATGCGGGCCCTGCGCGATAGCTTCGGCACGACGGCCAACACGATCGCCGTGGCCTTCCCGCGCAACCAGGACGAGGCCCTGCCCGAGCTGGAGGCCTTCGAGCGCTGCTTCCCGGACGTGCCGGCGCTCGCCAACCAGGCCACCGAGTTCAACGTGGACGGCCAGTACGCGCCGCTGGGGCGCCTCAAGCTCATCCTGCTGCTCATCAAGCTGCTCGAGTGACGGCTTTCTACATAGTCTCTCTTCTTCGCCGATCATCGCCCGAAAGAATATTAAAAATCCTCATAATCGAAACCCCGAGATAGAATAACGACTCGCCAGCATATACTTTAGCTTTTTGCAATGGACCTTTTCCTAAAACACCTCGATGTGTTTGCCTTGCAAGCATCGAACGCGGCAAAGCACGTGGCCCGTTCCTTGCGCATCTTTTGGAAACAAATGGCGGCGCAGCACTGAAATGTACGGAGCGAATGACGGCATGGCACTCGCTCGAAGCACGTATCTCTCGCGTGTACCGAAAACAATGGCTGTCGGTACAAGGAAGAAACGCGAAGCGTAAATTTTGTCAAATGACTTCAACTTTTACAGCGAAGCTGATATGCGCTGATCTGGGAAAAAATTGCGCTCGCGAATGTTGACAGAAAACTCCCCATTGGTCGTGGCAAGTATAAATAAATAAGAATCAAAAAGAGGGGGCAACACAGAGCTGCCAGCCCAAGGGAAATTTTTTTGATTAAGTACGTAATATTCAGGTCAATATCAGGTCTATAAGGAAATGACGTATAAAAATTTTATGTATATATATATATATATATATATATATATATATATATATATATATATATATGGAATTTAAAGGTCAATTATGATTTTATTTCGAGATAACATCGAATTCTATCGGCTTTGGCTACATTTAGGTTATTCCCTCCAGCCGTTTGGCGGTTTGTTGTGCGGCCATTTGAAAACACTGAGGAACACTCAAATAACTTTTTTCGGCATCGCCCCCGTGAAAACCATGGAGGAAGAGATCAGCCAAGTAGAAGCTTCTGAGAGCGCTGCTGCGCCTTCTCGAAAAAGAGAGCCTGAGTACAAGAAGAAATACTGCGATGTCTGAAGATACAGATTTACCATGACTAATAATATTTCGTGAAGTGCCGCGCACGAAATGTTACTGGGTGGTTTTATTTGAAATCGAACACGCTTGTCGGGGTGGGCCTTAGTAGACCCCTTTCAAAAGTGTGACAACTCTGTGCGTCTTGGGCAACAGTGTGCGCGCTCTCCATGTGAGGAATGTTTTTTTCTTCGGCCCGCTGGCTCTGCGTGAAAAAGCGGCATGGCAAATGAAGTAACGCGGCTGTTTCCCGCCGCCGGCTGGGCAAATAACCTTGCTAGCTATAGCTTGCTAGCTATGAAACCTAAAAACAAAGATGGTGAGATCATGACAAATATGACAAATCATATGTCTGCAAGTCCCCACTAAACTTGCATAAAAAGGTGCCCTCAAGGGGAACCTAATGCGGTGCTGACCCAATTCTGCATGGAAGCATAAAGTAACATGGTGTTAGTGGATGCCTCAGTAACATAAAAGAAGGTTAAAAAAAAAAAATAAAACGCGCCTGCAAGGTAAAGTCTTTTTTTTTTTTTCGCGCACGGGACTGATACGGGAATTCGACTGCTCGTTTAGCCTTGCCAATGGTATCTGTCTACCGAGGAACACCAAATAAATGTGCGACGAAATAACAACGTAGTGTATGAAGCAACTGCATGCAAAATCGTGAAACCGGCCGAAAGGCAACGGATCCGTCGGGTAAAACCGACGCTCGTTATAATGCAGAGCCAATACGAGAGGCGTTCATGAAGTTCGTATTATCGGCACAAAAAATTAAAGAAAACGAAACAAAACAAAATCTAACTGGATTTTTTACTGGAAGCCTGAAATCCAGTTTGCAGACAATTGTCTGCAAACTGGATCAGTTCCAGAACGTTCCAGACAACGTTACTAAAACCCTCAGTTGGGAAACTCACCCTTGAAACCTAGGCCGCTGGCGTCCACAGAGACCGAGCTAAATACGACAACAGCGCCACCCTTTAGCGACGAGTTTAAACATGAAGCTGCTTTACATAGCTACTGCAAGATGGCCCTCGAGATGGCGCCACCGGCCCTTGTTCGACTCGACGTGCAGCCGTGCAGTTCCCGGAGTGGACGCTGCGGGAGAAATAGCGGCGTTGCGATCGCCATTAGCTCGGTTCTCGAGTACGGATCGGAGCCACTTTTAAAGCAGGCTGTATGGCAGTTTTCCTCGTGGTTTCCCTACTCAGGGGTTTTAGTAACGTTGGCTCCAGATAATGCATGCTTGCGCAAAAACAGCAATGAGCGCTCCCTTGGACATTTTTATGGCAATTAATATGGGAGCCACTGGCACTAAAGGCTTTAATCGGCACTCGTGTTGTCGGGAAACAGGTGGACGAAATTTCAAAACAAAATTTTAATACAAAAAAAAGACGTTTACGAATCTCTGTAATGCGAAATTAGAGCGCAGTTCTTGAGGAGGATAAGGGAAGGGTACGGAGGGGAGAGTATGTCCTCTCCTCCTCCTCCATCCCCTTCTCTCCCCTCCTCCTCCAATTCAGTTTCCTCGCTTAATTTAACGGGGGAAATGGCGTCACATGACTTGGTGTCACGTCACCTATGAACAAATCCAGTTTCTCCGCTAGATTTAGTGGGAAAATTGACGTCATGTGACCTCAACACCAATTCAATTCCCCGCTAAATTTAGAGGGTAATTGCATTGGTGTTGTGTCACGTGACGTCAATTTTCCCGCTACCTAGCGGAGAAACTAAATGGAAGTGAATTGGTGTTGAGGTCATGTGACGCCAATTTTCCCTCTAAATTTAGCGCGGTTGAGCGACGCCGACGCCCTCAACCCGAAAACTGCCGCCTAAAAGTTCGCTCTAAAAGTTTACATGTTAGGTGGCGCAAGCAACCTATTTAGTTCAAGGAAATGCAGCCACTTAGCATCTATTCATCTCTGCTATTCATTCGTGCATCCATCTATCCATTGCCTTACTGGATGGATGGACGAGTTTTGTGCTTGGTGTGCTTGGTTCTGTGTTGCCTGGGGAGGGATAGTCATGCGATTAAACGCGAGGAGTAGGAAGTTATTCAAAGAGGCAGTATTTGTTTAAAATACACACGGAGACGATCCGTATTGTAGTTTCTGCCTGTTTAAAGGTGAATAGCCATCCAAATGTAACCACCATAACTTGGTCTCTGGCACGGCGCGAGCAAACGTTGGCGCGAGCCGCGCCAGTCCGTCCTTCATTTTCGATCTCGTTTTTCTGCTGAGTGAGTACATGAGTACGGCATCCGTCCGGATTTTACCCAAATGAAATGAAGAATGGTTTGCTGTTGTGCTGTTGGATGCTCAAATAGCAACCGCAAAGGGTTTCGTTTATTTTTAATACCGAGAGAAATCAAACGCAGGGAACTATGGCTAGCAAAAATCAGGCGAGACAAGTGGACGCCGACGTCTGGCTCGCGACTTTGCGAGGTAATGATTGATTTACTTTAAATTGTGGCTTTATGATGTGCTGTTCTATGTGCTAAGAACTTACAAGCAATTGTCAGTGCCTTCCGCCAATACCTTCCTGCGTATAGCATGTAGGACGGGACGCGGAGAAATGCAACAGAAAAGGTTTGCTTTGCATCAATGTCCTGTAACTTCAAGTTTTATTTTAATGCGAACTAAATAAAATTTGTTATACATTTAAGTTATTAATCATCCCTTGCAAACTATCATATTGTTGGCATTTCCTAAAGGCTTAAACTCTGCATCTATGGCCTCATACCAACGTGACCGCTGAAACTACTGTTGACACTTTGTAATCAAAAGCTACTGCAAGTCGCTGGGTTTTCCCTGTGCATGATTGGCTCAGTGATGATAGAACACATACAGAAACATGGACAAATGGCATGCTTGTGCGCTTTTGATGCTGTTTAGGTTGCGTCATTGGCTGTTATAGACAGATATTGTAGGTAATTTTTATTTTCTAGGCACACTTTGAGGAATCTGCATTTGAGCAAAACCGCATAGATGGTTGGAAAAAGCTGAAACAAACTGCCATCCCAACCATCTTTCCAACTGTTGAAGTCGTACAACGTCACTTGAATGGGAAAGTTCAAATCAAGGAGGAGGCTCCAAAGGTGAGCATGCAAACTACACCACGATTTTCATGTGATGCAGATAAACCTCTTATCTTCTAAGGGTGCAAGAACTCCAGAGCCATCTGCACCAAGCTTTCTTGAGGAGAAAAACAATGTAAGCATGGTGTTCGTTGAGTCAATGGGCTCATTTGCCCATTAACTCAACAATGTAAGCATGGTGTTCGTTGAGTCAATGGGCTCATTTGTCATTTATCATGATATTGCGTCTTGTCTTTCATTGTTTGAAGTCATGAGCAGTGGTTGGGAAGGCAATTTATATGCTTGTGTTTGTACAAAAGGGAAACAACTTAGATGTTGAGCAGGCTATAATATCATTCAGCCTTTCAGCTAGACACACAGAGTCACTACATTTCTTGTCAGGTTTAAGACACTGCAGATTGAGACTGTCACATTAAACTTATTCAAACAGATGTCCCTTTCTCCACAATACCAGTTTTCTAGTCGCACCACAGACAAGGAAAGCTGATTCACCGGACCTGAATCGTGGGATTGCGCCACATATAGCCTCCAACATGCTGAAGTGCATGGATTCTTAAGTTTACATCGAGGAGAATGCATTTTGGGTCCCAAATAAACATTATTGATATTAGAAAAGGTTATTATGTCGAGCAATGCAAAGCGAATGATTGCTGTGCATCTATTGCATTCAGTGACCATAGCAGATGGACTATATTGTGCTTAATAAGGAGACAGTAGGGTGGCGAGATCAGGTGCGTATTTGGGCTCTTTTGCCATGGTTTTCCATGGGCAAAACGTGAACAGAAAGAGTTTGAAAGAAGGGCTTAATGCAGATGGCTGATTTTCTACAGCGCCTAACATTTTGACCAGCCTTACATGAAGAGTATGTTTTTAGCTCGCAATTTGAAAAAAGTTTTTGTACTGCAACAGGGTGCTAAGCAACCAATGTGCCCTATATTTAGGATTCCGTGTTTTCTGAGTTTATTTTTCTTGAAATTTGGAGGGTGTTTTTCCTGAATGTTTTTTTGCTGGAAATTCTGGGTTTATTGGAGTTTATTTTTGTTAGATTCCCAATTCTCTGAAATTTGGAGTTTAAACTAATTTTACTCCGTTCTTATTTTTTTTAATAAAAAATAAATGATGTCCAGACAAAAACATACATTAAATTCATAAACAAGAATCACCGGTATCGAAATATATTTCTGCAGCTGCATTTGACATTTGTGCCCTTGCGATTGGCAGTGCTAACTGTCCCACGACAAATCTTGAAAACAAGTATTACTTCAATAGACGTCGGTACTTTGAAATAGCCAAACTACTGGACGCATAAAACCTTCAGCTGCCCTCCTTGCCCTATGAAACCAACAGGTTCACATACTTCACGGTTATAAAAACACAACCCCTCCTCCCTTTAAGAAGCACAAATAGTATGGTCCAAACTGGGGTCCAGAACAGTGGCTTTTTGTCGTGGACCGTGGTCCAGAAGTACATTGGCCCATATTGTACTGAACGAACCTTGACGGGATAAACAAGAAACTCCTTTTTGTCAATAGTTAAAAAAGAACAACAACAGCAACAACTGAAGTGGCCTTTTTTTGGAACCACGAGCCCTGTGCTCTGACTAACTTTATTTGTAAAATACTATCTTTTCGGTTTTTTACTTTGCCACCGTGAAAATGAAATCCCGAGTTTTTCGGACAAATCCGAATTGTGGAAAATTTTACCGGCGAGTGTTTCTTTGAGTTTATCGGATTTACCTGAAGACATGGAACCCTACCTATAAAATAGGGTTTTTGATCCGTAAAAAAATACTGTTTGCGTGAAAATTAAGTATAGGGTGTTGTCAAGTGCTATTTGGGAATAAAAAAGATTTATAAATAAAAAAAGAAATTTAACCGGAAGTGCAACGAACCTTTTTACAAGGTGTCTTTAAGTGGTGCATTTTATGAGTGTATGTTTCAGGAAAACTAAACACAGATGGCACAACACAAAGCAAAAACATGGAAGTTGCTTTGAGATGAATACTTGAATGCAGATCCAGCAGATCAGGGCGTGTGTGCTACCATCTGTTGGTGGCAGTGTCGACCGGGT
>JAZHYW010049008.1:0-100264 GCA_037355805.1 Ixodes ricinus | reverse complement strand
GATCGAGACCCGATCAAGTCGCCGCATCCAAGGTCTACACCCGGAACACGGACTTCCGCCACCCAGGACCAAGCAGCCAACGAGGCCGACAATGGACAACGAGCAGTCGCAGATCCCGGCCGCTTCCACCATCATTTACCTACCCGTCGCACCGCGGACGGCTGCTCCGTTCCACGGCGAGCAGTACGAAGATGTCGAAGACTGGATCGACCAGTACGAACGCGTTGCCCGCCACAATGGCTGGACAGATGAGCAGCGCCTGCACAACGTCTATTTTTCGCTTGAGGGGACCGCCAAGCACTGGTACGAAAATCATGAATCCTCTTTGACATCGTGGGACATTTTCAAGAGCGAGCTGAAGGGCACATTTATCAACCACAACCGCCGAGAGAGAGCCGAGGATCTACTGCGAACCAGAACCCAGGGCCCCAACGAGACCATCACCGGCTTCGTGGAGGACGTTCTGCGCCTGTGCGCCCGCGCCGACCCTCGGGCCACAGAAGAAAAGAAGCTGCGAATCCTCATGCGGGGCGTGAGAGACGACATCTTCGGCGGCCTGGTCCGCAGCCCTCCGACAACAGTCCAAGATTTTGTCATCGAGGCAACGAACATCGAGCGTGCCCTGCAAGCCCGAGCCAGTCACTATCAGCGACTACCCGGCCTCGCTGCCCTCCGGCCGTCTAGCGGCGACCTTGCCTCCAGCATCCCAGGCATTCGCGAGATCATCCGCGACGTCGTCCGGGAGGAGCTCCGAAAGCTGCTACCCGCCGCTGACCGACCAGCTTCGCTCTCCATCGCCGAGGTCGTGCGGGAAGAGGTGCAGAGAGCCATTCAACCAGAGGCTCCCATCAGCGTAGCAGTCCCCGAAGAACCGACGCTAACTCACGCCGCAGTGGCCCGACGGCCACCGCCTCCTCCTCGCGCCTATGTCGCGCCGCCCCGACGTCAGTCTCCTGCGCCGCAGCACGACCGACGCCACGACGACCAGGTCCAGTACGCCTGCCAGGAGCCCCGCGCACCCCGGAAGACCGACGTGTGGCGAACGCCCGACCGACGCCCTCTGTGCTTCCACTGCGGGGAAGCAGACCACACCTACCGCCGATGCCCATACCGACGACTCGGGCTGCGCGGGTTCCACCCGAACGACCCGCGCCCCCGTTATGGTGAACGCCCTCGGGAGATCGACGAGTACCTGCGACGACCTCAGTCCCCCGAGCCTGCGTACCGCCGAGAGTCCCGGTCGCCGTCGCCACGACGTCCAGCTTCGCCGATGCACCGACCCCGACGTGAAAGCCTGTCACCCCTCGCTCCTCGCCGGGGAAACTAGGCGCGGCAACCCCTGGAGGTGGAGTTGCCGAAGACGACCGACGCCAAGATCCTCCACGAACGTCGGAGGGCCCCCACTCAAACGCCACCAGAGACCGAAACGACGCTCCTGCAACGGTAAAGAATAACCTAAACATCGTTATCGACGGCCACGACGCGTCGGCTCTCGTCGACACCGGAGCAGACTACTCCGTCCTGAGTGGGAGGCTCTCCCAACGCCTTCGGAAAGTGACGACGCCGTGGGATGGCCCACAGATACGGACCGCCGGGGACATCTTATCACGCCAGTCGGAAGATGCACTGCTCGCGTCGAGATTCACGGCGAGACGTGTCCGGTAAAGTTCGTCGTTCTACGAGACTGTGCGAGAGACGTTATACTCGGAATGGACTTCTTGTGCGAATACGGCGCCGTCATCGACCTGGAAGCCAACGAGTTGAGGCTGCGGAAACCTGTCGTAGTGCCCGAGGATCACAAAACTACGGCAGCCACGTCAGCTACAGTGCGTGTACTCTCCGACCACGTGAACTTGCCACCACGCTCGAGTGTACTTGTGCCTGTCGCGACCGAAAAAGGCATCTGCGGAGAAGCTTTGCTGGAAGGTAGCGTCGAACTGCTCCTAGCAAGAGGGATCGGCGTCGCAAGAGGCATCGCGGAGCTCCAACACGGACGCACTGTTGCACTCGTAACGAACTTCCGACAGGAGGCTCAGCACCTTACGAAAGGCACCGCCGTGGGTCACGCCGAGGAACTCCCCGACTCAGCCGCTATCGCCGGAGTATCAGAAGACCTCTCTTCGTGGCCACACGAGACAACGCCGCCTTCGCAGTTCGACATCGATCCAACCCTGCCTACCCCACAACGGCGACAACTCAGTGACCTTCTCGCCGAGTTCAGTGAGTGCTTCTCCACGTCGTCAAAGGTACGCCAAACGACGGTTGCGAAACATCGAATTGTTACTGATGACGACGCGCTTCCCGTTCATCGGTCGCCGTACCGTGTCTCGGTGAAAGAGAGAGAAGTCATCCAGAAGCAAGTTGAAGAAATGCTCGACGACGACATCATCCAGCCCTCAAACAGTCCGTGGGCTTCACCGGTAGTCCTGGTGAAAAAGAAAGACGGGACTCTTCGGTTCTGCGTGGACTATCGTCGACTGAACGCCGTAACAAAAAAGGACGTCTACCCGCTGCCCCGCATCGACGACACTCTGGACCGGCTGCGCCACGCCCGATACTTTTCGTCGATGGACCTGAAGAGTGGGTACTGGCAGATCGAGGTCGACGAACGGGATCGTGAGAAGACTGCCTTCGTCACGCCGGACGGACTGTACGAATTTAAAGTGATGCCGTTTGGACTGTGCACAGCACCGGCGACCTTCCAGCGCGTAATGGATACCGTCCTTTCAGGCTTGAAATGGCAAAGCTGTCTCGTCTACCTCGACGACGTCGTGGTATTCGCAAGCGACTTCGACGAGCACCTGAGACGTCTGCGAGCCGTGCTACAGGCTATCCAGAATGCTGGACTGACACTCAAGCCGTCAAAATGTCAGTTCGCTTACGGCGAGCTCAAATTCTTGGGCCATGTCGTGAGTGCTCAGGGTGTAAGCCCTGACCCGGCAAAGACATCCGCTGTCGCCGCATTTCCGAAGCCATCAGACAAGAAAGCCGTACGAAGATTTCTTGGGCTGTGCGCTTACTACAGACGTTTCGTTCGCGATTTCGCCAAGATTTCTGCACCGCTCACGAATCTGACGAAGGACAACGTGAACTTCCAGTGGGGAGAGGAGCAAGAACAAGCGTTCAACGAACTGAAGGAAAGACTCCAGTCGCCCCCTATCCTCGGACACTTCGATCCATCAGCGGAAACGGAAGTTCACACGGACGCCAGCAACGCCGGACTCGGCGCGGTACTCGTCCAAAGACAAGACGGAGCAGAGAGGGTGATCGCTTACGCAAGCCGGGCACTGTCCAAGGCAGAGCAAAATTACTCAACGACCGACAAGGAATGTCTTGCTGTCGTCTGGGCGTTAACCAAGTTCCGCCCGTACCTGTACGGGATCCCGTTCCGCGTTGTCACGGACCACCACGCTCTCTGTTGGCTCGCCAACCTCAAGGACCCGTCAGGACGCCTCGCTCGCTGGAGTCTCCGACTGCAAGAATTCGACGTAACCATTGTGCATAAGTCTGGCCGCAAGCATAACGACGCCGACTGTTTGTCTAGGGCCCCAGTCGAATCTCCTTCCGACAGCACCGACGACGACGATGACGACCGTTTTCTCGGCGCAGTTACAGATACCGATATGGGAGCACTTCAACGAGACGACCCGGAACTTCGCGCGGTGATCGACCACCTCGAGGGTCAAGGAAGTTCAGTTCCGCGAGTCTTGGCCCGAGACATGTCAAGCTTCGTTCTGCGGCGAGGCGTGCTTTTCAAGAAGAACTTCGGAACCAGCAACCCTGACTGGCTGCTGGTGGTTCCTGCTGGCCTTCGAGAAGAAATCTTTCAAGCATGCCACGACGACCCGACGGCTGGACACCTCGGCTACAGCAGGACGCTCGCCCGGATTCGTGACAAGTACTACTGGCCGAGACTCCCAAAAACCGTCCATCTGTACACACGGTCCTGCCATGAGTGCCAACGACGTAAAAAGCCTCCGACGAAGCCAGCAGGACTTCTGCAGCCGATACCTGCCCCAACTACGCCCTTCCAGCAGGTTGGAATGGATTTACTTGGCCCTTTTCCGCCGTCAACGTCAGGGAAACCGCTGGATAATCGTCGCCACAGATTATCTCACACGGTACGCCGAGACGAAAGCCCTTCCATCGGGAACAGCGGTTGAAGTCGCCAAGTTTTTCGTCGAGTCCATTCTCCTTCGACACGGCGCACCTGAAGTGCTGATCACAGATCGCGGGTCATCTTTCATGGCACAGCTGACTCAAGAAGTTCTTCGGCTCAGTCACACCAGCCATCGACGAACCACCGCCTATCATCCACAGACCAACGGGCTAACGGAGCGGCTCAACAAGACGATCGCCGACATGATCTCCATGTACGTCGACGTAGAGCACAAGACGTGGGACGAGGTGTTGCCGTACGTCACGTTTGCGTACAACACAGCGGTTCAAGAAACCACGGGAATGACACCGTTCCAACTGGTACACGGCCGGACGGTTACCACGATGCTCGACGCCATGCTGCCTCACGTGCCGGCCGACGATGGGAACGACGACGCTCAACTGATCTCGCAACGCGCGGAAGAAGCTCGCCAACTGGCAAGAATCAAGATTCATGACCAACAGCGAGTCGACGCACGCCGGTATAACCTTCGTCGCCGGGACGTCCACTTTCGACCCGGAGACCGGGTATGGGTGTGGACACCGATACGGCGCCGCGGTCTCAGCGAGAAGCTTCTCAAACGCTATTTCGGACCCTACAAAATCATCCGACGCCTCGGCGATCTGAACTACGAAGTTCTACCCGACGGAACGCGCCCATCTGCAAGACGCCAGCCACGACCCGAGGTGGTGCACGTCGTCCGGCTCAAGCCGTATTACGAACGATAGAACTTTGGACTCTCGTCAAAGAGTGAACTGTGAACTGTGGCTCGCGACTCTGCTATCCTTTTGCTGTGGATCTGTGTTTTCGTTTTGTGCTGCATCGGGACGATGCACTTTTTTAAAGGGGGAATAATGCCGCGAGCGCAGCTGACCAAGCAGGCAGCGCGCTCGTGGCCTAACGGTTATCGCGCGTGCCTTCCACGCAGAAAGCCAGGGTTCGATTCCTGGCCGCGGAGGACGCATTTTTGTTGACTCTAACGTAATGTTCTGGTAAATTCGAGAACCGTGTTGCTTGTTCGAGGTCAGAATGTTCTACACGCCGAACCTTCTACGCCGATTATTCCAGAAGCCCACGCGTGTACATATGGGGCTCCGCGTGGCGAGCCGCAGTCAGTCTCGCCCCAGCGTTCGATCCTGCTGTTTCGCCGACTTCGACGCCCGCGACGCTCTGCTTTCCTTCTGTTCTCTTTTTATTTTTGGGCACAAGTTCGCCTCATTAAACGTTTAGTTTCTTTAGTTATACTTCGCTCTCATCATTTGTCATTCGTGACAATACTAACTTTGCCGAAACCTTGGCGGTTCCTATGAGCCCTGGTCCGAGTTCGCGCCCCGGATTAAAGTTTTACCCTGATGCTTTTAGGACAAAGGGTCGGTTGTATCCGCTATGCTTAAACAAACATATTTTAAATCAATATTAAAATTTCCCCGAGCGAAGCGAAAGGTTTAAGTACGTAGTGCGGACTGTTTGGTAGCGGATAAGCGATCGGCAATTTTATTCGTGGGCTTTCAGATCTGCCTCGGTAAGTCTACTTTGGTTCAGGTACGCTTTCAGCGAACGAAATGAAGCCAATAGTGCAAACCTTGAAGTAAAATAAAAATCATAAAAAGTTGACGAAACTTTGCTGAATAATGTGTCCACGATATTTAACAGTGCCCTGAAGTCGTGCTCGCGCAAGTTTAATTAAACATTACTTTATACTTTTACTTTCTCCGCGGTTTTGGGAATGTCTTTCGGCCGATCTGGTGGGCTCCGCAGCACGGTTAATGATTTCAACCGTAGTTGGGAGTCACCAAATTCGAAGGAACTTGAACGCTGTAACGATACGCTTGTTTATAGAGCCCGGCGTCGGAAGTTTTTGTATTGCAATACTTGTCTGCTTTTGAGATCTTCACTTCGGAGTTTGGTTTCGCCCCTTGTAGAACTTCTCTTCTGCTCGTGGCTTCGAATGTGTTATGTATTGTTCAAAACTGCTCTTCTGAGCTTCGTTTAATTTTTTTTTGCGTTTTGCATGCTGTTTTTATGTGATGATTATGTTTGCTTTCGGCTCTGGAGCCTTTCATTTGCTGCAAAAGTTCTATTCCCGCCAAGATCTTTAAAGTTTGTAGTCTTTTTACCTTTCGAATCGGACATTTCTGTTCGTTAATTATTAACCAGGGTTCCTTTCTACATAAAACAAGCAATCGTTTTTTTTTTGTTTTTTTTTTATAGTGAAGCTGTTTGACTAAAACCTCGAATGCAGGCCGGGACATAGAATGTCTTTGTTGTTCAGTATATAGTGATATACGGTCTTGCTTTTAGCACCTTTATTATCCAAGATTTGAAAACCCATTAGACATAACTTTGAGACGTGCGTCGGCCACTCCGCTCTTTCTTTGTGTAGTGAAGGGGACGGGCTTTGCACATTGCGTACCTTTTTTTGCCATATTTGTCATATTCGCCCAACTGCGCAGTTCACCCTCAGTGCACTTGTATAAAATAACCAAATGTTTTCCAGGGGCTTTGTATGAATATTATCTCATTAAATATGATACAAAGTAATTCGTGGCTCATGAATTTCTGGGTCACTACTAACTTCGAAATCCCATTTGAAAGAACTGTATACCATTAGTATGCATTTTTCTCATTGTCCTAATTTGACGTTAAGCCAAGGTAGTCCCCCAAGCTTTCCCCGTCAGATGGCGCATAAATGGCATTGTTTCCTTCCCCATTTCCGTAATCGTTTTCCAGTTATGAATGTTTTAATTAATTTAATGTGGCGTACAGCAGCGGAAAATATTTTTGTCTATTTTGTGTTTTGGTGCATAAGATAAGGTAGATTTTATAGAAGCGCTGAACGTTTTAATGTCCATTAATAAACTACTTAGTGCTCAGATCTTTTAATGCGGGCACTAATGTGGTAAAATTGGATTGGTGGGTTGTATTGGTGCATATCAATAAAACTACTGTAACGGAATTGATATTTTCAAATATATTTAGTACCCATGAGACCTTTGCGGTCTTGCTTCAACAGGTGTGAAATGTGCCTTCAAGAAAGTTGCTACAAACTCTTTACCGAACTTCATGCAAGTGAGGCGAATCCTCCATCATGCTTTCTGCTATTGTGGCTATTCTTTATTTGAAAAAAAAAAGGTAAAACAACTTGGGTATATCGTATAGCTAGGTTTCTGCTGAAATATAAGTTACTTTTTAGTTTTTCTAGGATGACCCCTGCTAATATGCAATGTTGAACAATATTGACTTATTTTGTTGATTTTGCTTTTGTCAGTCAACAGCATCGGCGTCTGCTCTGAAGACTGCACGGCCCACATTCATAACGTTAAAAAATAGCTCTGAGCGTAAGAGTCTCCATATGGATGTTGACACGAGCAAAATCTTTCTTCCACGAAAAGGATTTCGCTGCGAAAACCCTTCGTAATTGGATATTTTGTAAGTGTATCCACACTTTGAGTCTAAACATCCAGGTAATGCGTTCCTAAACACAAAAGCCATATCTAATGGCAGCAGGATGGGTTCTTCTTTTTATTCCACTGACATCAATTGTGACTTGGTAAAGCTATCAAATCATAATTTTTTTCGAATTTTTTGTATTTGAAAAAGCAGTTAACAAATTTTCCACTTAACTCTAAGGATGTGAAAACTATTTTTATTGCAGTTATTTAAAGAGTTTTCTTTTTTTTCGTGTTACTGGCGTGAAAGCAAAGGAGCGATTTATCGATGTTGCCTCGGAAAACCTGTTAACTGTTTTAATGGCGACTAAGGGAGAATCAAGACCGGCGCTGTGCTGCGCGAGATCATCGTTATGCTACATAAGGCAGCAGTTATAAAAAAAGGTGCCACGTTTAGTCTCTGTTGGTTTAAGGGTGTCGAACCGGAACCGAACCGAACCGAAAACCGGAACCGAACCGGTATTTTTTCCGGAACTGAACCCGAACCCGAACCGTTATATTGTTATCGCGATAAACCCGAACCGGAACTGAACCGGAAAAAAATAACGGTTACCGGCTCATGTCAAAACGGTTCGGCCACGCGCTGTTGACAATGAATGTGCTATCAATGCCATTTGTTTTTTAAGTGCTGTCAACTGACACACACCTCGCTTACATATTTTTCTTCTCCACTCAGTCTTAGGAATATAAACGCTGCATCCATGAATCTTGACAAACGCTGCATCCATGAATCTTGACATAGGAACCAGTATTGCGCTGGTCGCGGCTTGCACGGAAGAAAGAGAATTGGAAGGCTGTGCAAAAAAAAAAAAAAAAAAATCGCGTCACGGGATTTCATTTTTTTACAATCTCGTAAATCCTAAATGCTGCTGTGTGCTCATTTCATAACACGTTTCTAGAACGCGCGAGTTCTTGAAGCTTGCTTCCATCGGAATGAGAAAAGAAAAGGCTGTGGAGTTTGATAATGTTTGAGGGAGAGAAAGAAATTTTATTTACAGTTGAAATGAGCATTCATGAATTATATCTGCTCTTCGCTGCCCCAACCACCGGTCAGAGTATATCGAGCTATGAAGTGTCAAGATTTACATGCCGTATTTTTTCGTACCGGAAACTCGATAAATGCGGGGAAAAAACAGGGATACAAACCCTAGTCGCTCGCGGAGAAGCGAAGCTGCGCGCACTTTCGAATTTGACAAAGGATCTGCCGAGCTTCTGTTGCTTCCGTCGCCTGCCCAGCGTAGTCATGGGACTCAAGCGGGCGCGTGCGCTCAAACCAACGCTCAGCAGACGCTGGAGTTAGCGCCCGTGACAGACAGCCCTGTCATCAGACAGTCGTTGTTTGCCGCTTGCATTGGCTACAGGCTTTTATAAACGTTACGCACTACTAGTTTCGACGATGTATCCCGTTTCGTATGCGCTGATTTCAGATGTTTTATTTGTAATTTATTTTGATGTGTGCAATTTGTCATTTATAATTTCCGAACCGGTTCGCGAACTGGTTCAGCGCTCGAACCGGTTCGCGAACCGTTCGCGGATCAAATTAATCGAACCGGAACTGAACCGGAACAAAATAAATTTACCTGAACCTGAACCGTAACCGAGACCACGTTTTTTTTTCGGTTCACGACACACTGGTTGTTTCGCTGCGTCTAACTTTAAGCAGACATGTTGCAGTAAATCAAACCGTTGTTCGTATCTATGCTACTATTTTCCTTTTGAGGGCTCAGCTTACGGTTTGACAGAAGCCTTATGGAGTCCCTGGACAAAGTATTTCATCAACAGACCCTGCCCTCATGCATATGATCAGTGCAGCAAGTAACGTCATCAGTTTTCTGACCGACAGCTGGCTGGATCTGAGACGCACACTTAAATTGCACTGCCCTGCCATCGATGCTGGAAGTTTTCAACAGAACAATGAAAGCAAGCACATTGTCATCGCCTTCTCTGCGCTCAATGCAATCGGGATTATTAAAGTTCAACATGTCTTGAAAAAGGAAGTCTCTTCATGGGACTGCTTACCTTTGTATAGCTCCGTTATATAGCTGCATTCTAGCTTGCCCTTTTTATAGCTGCATTATCAGAAAGTGCAGGTATTTTTTTATTTATATTTTTTAACGGCTATAAAACCAAGCAAATACCTACATTTTTTGGGAGACTATGCTCCGTAGTGAGAGTTGCTGCACCTGAGAGGCGTCTCTTTGAGCAAAGAGATGTTGCGTGTAACCTAGTCAGCCAGAATTGTGGTACAGGCAAGTAGCATATGGTGAAAAAGCTGAGATGAAGCTATCCTAAACAATAAACAATAGTGGAAACTTTATGTACACATTGCAACATCAGAGTAGCGTTTTGAAGCAGAAAATGAATTGACGACGCGAGGACCCTTATGGCGCGCGTAGTGCTTCTGACATAGAACGGGCAGCAACTGTAGCGCTTTGGGCTTGTGGGCCGCAACCCAGCAAGTCGAGGTCGGCGTGTTTGGCTCCCCCTGGCAGCAGACTGTCTCATCTGATGGACATATAAAGCCCTTAACATTAAAGTTTCAATGTGCTACGAAACTATGTTATCACGCTTCAAATTACCACTTCTGTTTACTTCAACTGCTCCAAGAGGCTTGGGCTTGCTCTCTTTTCTAAAGCGGCTCTTTAGCAGTGCCGTTAATTTCTGAATGTGAATACCGTGAACTGGGCTTTACAAAACGGAACCTAAGGTCATATTTGTTTGAAATAAAAGTATGTCGGTCCAGTGCATCCAAGTCTGTACCGGCAGGGCAAGAGCAGACCTTGAGATGTATGGCATGCCTGTCTGGCTTTAATGCAAGGCATTAAATGTATCCACGTTAAGAGCCTTTGCACATCCAGACACCACATCTAGGAGTTTTCGATTTTACAGTGCTCCCTAAACTTAGCTTTGTCCGAAAAATTGGATCATCTTCTGCCCGGAGACGGTCCCATTTGTTTTAGCTGCTTGTGCTACTGTTGTCTTCCCAGTTAACCCCGTGGTTAAGTTGGAGTAGCCAATCATGACCTATCCTGCGGAAGATATTCTAGCTGCTGCAATGACCAACTTAGCTTCGATGTGCAAAACAATATTTATGTAACTGGTTTGTTGTGTTAGGTTCAGGCAGTACGTACAGTACCTGTTTCAGCTAATCTATTATCAGTTACCAGCATCTGCTGTACTAGGTAGGCCTTTTTTGTTGTTAAAAAGACTTCGACTTTATGATTGTCTTAATTTTCAACCTTTGTTTCAGAAGTGCCCCGCAGTCTATCCCGTGGCAGTGCGTCCTGGGATATAAACTCAGTTCTGCAGTGTGCTGTTCTGAAAATCAGGCCTATAAGGCAGAGGGCCCTAGAAGTTGTGGTACTTTCTTCCTGCCTGGCAAGAATTTTCGACCTTCAGTACGTTGATAGATATCGTCGCTCATTTGATTTTTTCGAGAGACTTGTAGGTCTCAAGCGCTCAAAGTTGGGCTGTAATGGGTAAGAGGCTGCTGACCACACCTGAATTCGAACAAGACTAAAAATAACTAAAGCTTTTTTTTTCTACACGCCACTAAAAATGTTCTGCTCCTGTGTAATGAGTTAAGGAATACATTAGCATTTAAGCGAGCATTATTGTTTTTACTTTCTTGAGCACCAGTATTCTCTGAAGTTCGAAAACTCTTGCCGAGGATTATATTTTATTTGTAAAATATATTGAGTTATTTTGCTGGCACATATTTTATGACCGGGAGGTTTTTCACTTAGATGTTTAATTTTAATAGTCATTTTTATTACACAAGCAAAAATGTTAGATTAAAATGAGCTGTCTCCCAAGATTTCTTATTCTTGAATTGATATATAGGGTGTCCACAATAATTTTAGTGCTGTGAAACGAGCGAGAAAAATCAGGTCCTGCATGTAGAAAGCTCAATTATAGTTTCACCTAATGTGAATGTCTCGTTCAAAAATTTCAAGGCGTAGATACCTTCACATAAGAAATAACACCAACAAACTGGCAATTTTCAGTAGCAGTTATGTTCGCAGATGACAAAGTTAGCGATATGGTTGTAACTCCCGAATAGGGCATAACAAGCAACTGAAAGAGCGCCTTCTGCTTGCTGTGCTTAGAAGAAAATAACGTCACAGTTTACAACCATTCCTCACTCTGTTTGTCTGCAAACATGTCCACCGTTGGCCGTGGCAAGGTGGTCTTATTTTTCACAGAAAGAAGGTGAAATGTCTTACAATTTTGAGAGGTAACATGCACATTCAGTGAAAGCATAAACGTTTTAATATGCAGGCACCTAGTTTTAGAGCTCGCTCCGCAGCACTAAGAACCATTGCAGACACCTATAAATGCTAGTCATGTTAATTTTTGGCAAGTAACTTCAGTGCCAAAATGGCAGCATTTCCTTTTGTATGCTACGCTGTTATGTATATTTTTATTATTTCCAGTGTGGTGAAGTTCCAGAACATGACATTTACTTGCACGACTAAAATGCTAATTTTGTCCACAAATGGCTGGTGCAACTTCTTTCGTGAAACAGTGATGTTGGCTGTTAAAGCCTGCCACAAAGGTCTGCAATCGTTGTCCGCATATCTCCAGTCTGTCAGATGGAATCATAACCATTTAGATTGGGGTAAGACATGAGGCTGCTCCGTTCGGCAACACAGGCTTGCTTTTTCCAAATTAATATGTTCAATTTTTCAGAGGTTCTGCAATAGTTCCACCTTTTAGTTGTGAACGGGAAGTGAAAGGTCTAAGGTTTTGAATACCACCCTGTTCTGAAAAGACACTTTGTGCAACTTTTCAGAATAGACGACCTCTTCAGACAAGTTGCACAATCTGTCTTTTCGGAACAGGTAGCCATTCAATGCCGCGAACCTTTCTCTTAGTCTCACAGCTGAAGGGTCTAATCCACTAGAAAATTCTTCTCTAAAAGTGTAAAGATTTGTCCACGAAGGGACGAAAATTACTCCCTCATTACAATCAATTCAACTTTAAAAGTGCTAAAATTTATCCTGAAAGGGTCAGACATTTGCTCCCACACTACTGAAAAATAGGTCCCTAACAGCACCAAAATTCATCCACAAGGGGATGAAAGTTACTCCATCGCTACTATACAAATAGTATCTATGAAGGAGTCAATATTGATCCTTAAAGGGACGAAAGATACCCCTAGTTTATCTAAAATTCATATATAAACGTTTCCATAATTAGTGCCTCAAGAGAAGAAAGTTTCTCCCACATTACTATAAATATCATCTCTGTAAGTGCCAAAATTATTTCTCAAAGGGACGAGAAGTTAGTCCTCAATCAAAAAGTTACCTCCCAATAATAGCACTGTTGATCCTCAAAGGGATCAAAATTACCCCTCCAATGGTGGACACGACAGCGCTTAAGGGACCATAATAGGGAGTTTTAGAATAGCGCATCGCTAAAGCTTTGCTTACGCAACAGAATAGCGTCATCGCCACTGCGCATGCTCCGAGCGCAAAGCAGGTTTTGCGCTTTGTGTGCGCAGTTTTAGCGTGCGCTATTTCTCAGAGATAGCGTGCGTACGGCAAAGAGTCTCTGCGCTTCTCCTAGGAGGATTCGTGATGAGAAGTTGGCTAAAGCCAAGACGAGCAGAGTTAAAAAAATGGCGGCTTCCAGGATTATGTCGGCGGCTGCTTTGGCGATCGTCGGCGGCATCCTCGCGACTGCGATTTTCAATACGGGACGACATTGTACTCGGTTTGGCAACGATCACCGGCAACTTTAGACTTGCGACGTGCGAACATTTCTCGGCGAAGGTACGATGTGCGAAGGTCAGTACACGAGACCTCTTGCCGAGGCGACGCAAGTGGACACGACCGGTCGACCGCTCGCGTCGCATTCTCATGTTTAAACAAATCTAAAATGGTACTCTATACCAAAAAACTTGCTTTCTAAGTTACAGCACTGTCGTGCTGTGAAATAAAACTTGTGACTGTATCTTGGTGGCGTCGCAAGCGCGAGATGCTTGGGCTTTGGCGTCGCGACGGAGAAATCGTCTATTCACAAAACTCTCTCGCGTCGCGTGCGCTAATACAAGCGCTAAATTGCGCGTGTACTAGCGCAATTTTAGCGTGCGCTAAAATTACCGTACGTTATTCTAAAACTCCCAATAAATCCTCTGAAGAGTTAAACTTCGTCTCTGATGCCCTTCTGTCCGGGATCAAGTCTTCGGACGCAAGGGATATCAATGCAGTACATAACAAAAAAAGGAGGGTCGAAAACTCAGGCTTTGCTATTTGGGGGTTACTTCTATGACATCGACTTATGTCTCAAAAAAGGACGAAGTACAACCCCCTTTTTAATAGTGAAACATCCATCGTCAAGGGCGTATGGTCGCCTGCCGCAGCTCTACCGGTTGACGCCGACGTACGTCTTGAAACACTCCTTTTTCTCATGGCCGAAACGAATGCACACCAAACAGTTGAGTATGCAGCAGTCACGCCTAATGTACCCGGCTCGCTTGCACCGCAAGCACGCCAGTGCATGACCGTTGTATCCCAATGAGTGCGTTGGCACCGTTGAGTCCCAACTTGTGCCGGATAACCTCCGGTTTGACGCAGCTTTTCAGCGTTATGCGGACGAAACGAGTTCTGAAAAACGATCCACTAAAAACCGTCCACTGCGACACTTCCCACGGCCAACTTCACGGAATTCTAGTAAAATAGATAAATGGGCTAGTTGGTACATCACTGGATGGAAAGCGCCGCATAAACAAGGACGAAAAGAAGGGGACAGAGACGAAGCGCTTTCTGTCTCTGTCCCCTTCTTCGTCCTTGCACATTCGGCGCTTTCCGCATCCATTTGCGGAATTTCCCATATGACTCAAAAAGTTTGCAGACCGCGTCGCCCGCCACGTGAAAAGGCACACAGTGCATACGGAGGCGAACTCCGTTGCAACTGGGGTCAATAATTACTCAGTCCAGGTGCTTTGTGCTATTTTTCTGTTTTTTTTTTACTTTGCGCTCTTTGACGTCGACGAGTCGCTTCTTAGCCTCGGGTGTTCGCAGGGTCGCCATTGAAATATGATTCATTTGAAAAGCGTCAGGCGCTGTGACATCAACCAGGATGGCAATGCGCTTCAGCTTAGTTCTTAAGTCCTCTATTTTTACGGACGGCTTTTTGAGGTCGCAGTGCAGGGGCACCGAGTTCATACCAGTCGTTCCGGTTTGGATGGGCGGTAGCACAACCTGTGTGCTCGTTGGCAGTAGAGACAACATCGGCAAAACAACTGCGGCCGGCAAGGGATGTTATCGCGGCTTCTGAAGAGAGTCGGATTCATGCGACGGTCCGCTGTCGCTGCCGGAAGAAGAATCACTCAGCCAACGGAGAGGCTTGTAGTGCAATCGTTATGAAATGTCAGAACCTTTCGCTCGCCAACCCCCGCCGGTGAACATGCAGGTAGAGCTGGCGGGAATCTCTGACTTTGTCCACTTCAAAAAAATACAAACTTTTGGCGTTTCTTGCAAGTTCCGCCAACCATTGCTGTGGGAACGTGCAAGACAGGTGTCACGAGAGATGTAAAGGGATTACACAGCTCCTAGCAGAAAGACTATCGAGAGGGACCATAATACGTTGCACTCATTGGAAATATCTCAAGTACCTGAACGATTGCTAACTGGAATATGTGGAAAGTAGGGGGCCCTCTTGGCCCTTACTTTTAGCAGCGAAAAGTATGAATTAAAAAACCGCGCAGTGGACACGGCCAAGAACAAGAAGGTAGACGAACAAAGCGCTGTTCGTCTACCTTTCTTGCTGCTTGTCAGTGTCTTTGCGCTGTTTTTGAAAATTACCCCAATCATGAAATACCAACTAGCCCACACTTCTACATTAGAAAAGTATGAGCTGATGGTATCTAACGAGGAAAAAAAGGGAGCCCATGAAAATAAAAGAATTGAAGAAACAAAACACGTAGAAAACTGCAACGATCTAGAAGCACGGTTTAATGAAAGAAGGAAATATCTAGAGAAACTCGAAATAAATATATTTCCGAGAACGAGAGAATAAATTCATGCTATAATGAATATCTCGGCACTGTAGAACTATATTAGACATAAAGTGGTTCGCGGTATACAGAAAGGAGTGATGATGCCTGAAATATTTTTTGGCAATGAGGTACTTTGCGTCAGGGAGTCAGGATTGGATAATCGACAAAGTAGTATCGGCAAATTGGAACCTGAGTGCGTGTCAGGACACCAAATGATGGGAACTAGGGGGACATAGGCTGGTCATCCTTTGAGAGCCGATTACGCAATTAGTAAATTGAATTTTGAAAAAACAAGTTAACTGGGATGAAAGATACGCGGTGGGCACAATTATCTATATAAAATTAGACATTAAATCAGGCAACTGAAATTGAAAGCTGACATCTAAATACCTGGGGCCGAGCAGACTACTTCAGTAAAAAAGGTTGGCAAAAGAAGCTGAAAGAGAACTCTGGGAGTGCAGAACGCAAGAAATATCTGCTTTGGCAGTGTACATGTCACAAAATAGTAATAGTATTTAATTCATTCACGAGGAAAGCTTTTCTTTTTTTACTTTAACGGCGAGCGGGTACTGTTAAAGGACAAACACATATAAGGACAAATTCCAAAATTTTACACATATGTGCCCTATGTATATTCTGATAGAAACGTTAATATCTGTGATTTCGGGGTGCACGGGTAATATCCTGCCCTTTCTGAAGAGATAGCAGGTTCAGGTGGTAGCGCTGGCTGTTTTTTTTTTGTTTTTTGACAAGGATAAAGACGGAGGAACAAATTATTAAACCAAAACAGTGAATGAGATTAGCAGATTAGTGAAGAAACTTTAAAGAAGCGTCATAATACACACAATTAGCCGGGTAGATGATTTAACGAGACGCTGAATTTAAAGCAAAGTTTGAAGCGGAGGGAGTGTAACAGTTTTTGGGACAGGCGGTGCAAGCAACCGCCGATCAAATTGTATAGTAAATCCGATTTATTCATTCATCCGTCCTATGATGCAAGACACCCTTTCTGGTAGTGCTCTGGTCTGCCTCACAGTGCCACGCAAAATAATGTTGCGGACTGAAAAGTCATCGGTGGAAAGAAAAGGCGAAACGCTAAGACCATCGAGACGCCGGAAAAAGATAGAAAAGCATTTGGTTAGAAACTATAAGCAATGGGGTGCTCGTTCTGCTACGACCGAGAGCCGAGTGAAATGTCTGGTTTTGTATCTATTTATTTAACAGAATATGACCTTCATTGAAGAAATGTTCACATGCAATCATATATTGACATAGCCTGCGGCAATGCACCAAACAAAAATCCCGTTTTTTTTTTTTTTCTTTTCTTTGTTTGAGCTTAAGTCGGCTTTTGCGCACAACATTCATTCAAGTTTCCTCGCCTCCACGTCTAAAGCCTAACTTCAGCCGACGTGTCCGGCCGCTGAACGGAGACGGGGCAGTTCTAGCCAGGCGTCATTAAATGTCCGCGCCAGCTGCGCAATGCGGGGATTATATTCGAAGCGCTGTTCGTTAATAAAGCCACGGTCAACAGCCGGACCCGCACCCGCGGGGTTTCCGGAAGCCCGAACTTTCAAACACACCTGGGACTTGGGGCCAGTCGCTGATCAAAGTTTAATCTCGTGAAGTAATTTGCGATGCACCCAATTACTGGCTGGACGCGTCGAAGTGCCGCTCGACAGTCGAGTCTCTTTTTAATTAACGAAGCCGCAATGCGTGACGTCCTAGGAATAGTCAAATCACCCCCTCCTCCCTTCCTCCACCCCGTATAACAGTCGAGAAGTTATATGACTTTGATGATTTCGACTATTTGCGACATAC
Organism: Ixodes ricinus; assembly: GCA_037355805.1. Taxonomy (NCBI): domain Eukaryota; kingdom Metazoa; phylum Arthropoda; class Arachnida; order Ixodida; family Ixodidae; genus Ixodes; species Ixodes ricinus. The sequence goes on along the minus strand of JAZHYW010049008.1, from coordinate 82,833 downwards.
ATAAAAATGTATTGCCTGCTGCACTTCTAGTTTTTCTGACGAGTGGCGACTTACGCGTCAAGTCAATGTGCCTTTCTATGATAAATGTAGTATCTTTGTAGCGTGAGCTACACTGGCCGAGGTTGAGCAGTTTCGCGTGGCTGTCAAAGAGCCGTGCTGCGCAAGCGCGAGGAGCATTGACGTCACACGGTGCACAGCTGGCGCGCCGGAGCCGCCGCCGCCGCGCGCTCCGCCGCCACTGCGCGCGCCTCGCCGGTCGGCGCATTCCAGAGGAGTGACGTCATATCCGCGGCAGACGCATTGGCGCCGCCGCGTGCCCAGCTGTGCGCCTCCGTTGCGCAGTAGTCATGTCTGACGCTGCACCGGAGCCGCTTGATAGCGCCTCTCATTTTGTGCGCATAAGCTCACGCTACGTATATCCTGGCATAGCCGAGCGTAAGCCACCGCAATTTTTGCTAAAAATTCGAGATTACACCCAGGACGAATTTCCTCATAAATCAAATGACAACTTCTCCCAGAAACAAATGAAAGAAAGAGAAGATGGTCGTATCGTAACATAGTCAACCTTTCAATTGATGAAAAGCAAAGCGCGTTAACGTGATTTTTAATGGCACATATATTAAGCATCATGCATGAATCTCCACAAACAATAATTATTAAGATTTCTGCTATTAAAGACATACGTTTCGGTTTTGTAAATCACGCCTCTAATTTATGCTAGATTTAATATCGATATAGTACATCAAGACTGAATGCAAGATAACCCTAAGCTCGTATTGCATCTTTATATCGTTCATCGATTACACAATTCTTTACAAACACCCACTTCGAGAAATAATATATATAGATATATATACCTCCATACTATATTGTTTTACGAACTATGAGACTAAACCAAAGTGCATAAAACAGTAATATTGATTGATAACGTACTCGTGTGGCGATATGTTTATATAGAACTAATTTAGATAACCTTTTTTGACGCAAACGTTTAGTCACAGAATTGAGTGAAATTCGTTGTTCTTCCTTTTCTTAGTAGTCAACGCGCCCGGCTGTGTTCGTTCCTCGCTCAATGACGATCGAGACGTGAGAAAAGTGAAACTCATTTTAAGCTCATTTGGTTACGTCCACGTCCATCACGGGAACTAGAGGCTCCCTTTGGGTCCTTGAGCTCCCTGTTGTCGTGCACGCTTCCCGCAAGGTGACCTGAGCTTTTCGTGTGCTTAGGTTTTCTTTTGGGTTTTTTTCGTACGCGGGTGGACACGTTACTGTTTACGTCTACTCTCATGGGCGTCTTTTGGAGATTTTTCTATTATTTTGATCTTGGTCATTATTGTGAGCCTTCACACGTGATTCGAGTGACCCTCACCATATTTTTATTTTGTTCAAGGAAGGGGGTGGTTAGTTGGAGTTTTCTCGAAAGATCATCGTGGAACAATGATATTCAGTCTTGTGCGCCTGCACTTTGGCTGCATCAGCGCTGCGTTTTGGCTGGATGCGGCAGTCTGAGTGTCCTGTCTGGACGGCGCTCCGCTCGTTTGCCGGCTTATCGCGTCGTTAGCTTGAATTTCTTGGGGGGACGGCGGGCGGTCGGAGGGGAGGAGGGGTGGAACTGGGAGCCCTAAGTCTCGCAATTTAGGCGTGTTAATTTCAGTGGCGTGTTTACCTTCGAGTGTGCTTTTGCCTACGGCCGGCTCGTTTCCCTTTTCAGAAGTGCGTGCGTGCATAGGTGTGATATCGTCGAGATCTCCGGGCGACGACTACGATCTGCCGGTCCCGTTATCAGCCCAGCTTCGGTGATCCTTCAAACGCTTCCTCGAACTTTGTGTCCCGCAGCTAAGACTTTCATTTTTATTTTTAGTTTTGCGTTCGCGAACGCTTGTTCCCGACTGCATTTGTGCCGCGAGCGGTGTTTTGGTTTTGCTGTGTTTGCTTCGGGCTTTGTTTTGTTTCTGCGTTTCCATGCTTCCCGAAGTTTTTTTTCCTATTATCGAGTTGAAAGCGTGTACGCGTTTCCTTTGTAGAGTTTTCTGTTTGTCGCAGTGCGCGTCTTTTTATTGCCTAGTGAATTGTTCCTTTTGTTTACTATTTCAACGTGCCGTCGGCTTCTTCCCTTGAGTTCACACCGGGAGGAGATCTATCACATTTCACCCGTCCAAGTCTATAATTTATTTTCTTTAAATAATACATTGTATTTCAAAGGGAGTTCGATTTTTATTTTTATTAATTTCGCCCATTCTGTGACACGTTCCATCGAGTAAATTATTACGAGCTGCAATCATCCACATAATCGTGCAGTAATCACGAGAGCAGCGGCGAGGTTCTGTTAGACTTGCGGTCGCAGCTTCTTTTTTAACATAGGCTATAAAGCGGTGATTTTCTTTCGGCAGTCGAATTACGCTCTCTGAAATAGATACATTGAACTAGATTCTCTTTAAGCATGGTTAAATGCTTTCTGTACGTTTATTGTCCTTGGTTAATGATCCCTTTCGAATCTTTGTTGGGACCAATATGAATATTATTTCTGCGTTTGAGAGGAACTTTGTGTATTAGTAATTTATGTATGGCCGTATTACCAAATCTATAATCCATCTAAATAAACGTTAGAATAGCAATGTCCCTATTTCCAATGCCACAAAATGAAAATGGAGGTGAGTAAATTTCAGAGAAGTGTCATGATGCAGTAGAACACATTTAACTTCTTTATACATGGTGTATACGTATGTGGAAACCATTTTAAATTAGTGCTTGCTATTTGTTTTTTTCCAGCCATATATATCCAGTAGAGCAAACCCATATATATCCAGTGGAAATGATGTCAGGAAGGTCATAAACATTAAGGAAAAAAACGCCCAGATGATAAGCACGCCTTATAGATTGGACGGTGTTTCGATTCCTCGCGGCTCAAAGTTTAGTTTTGCGTTTTAACTCATTTGTGTTTTCGTAATTATTTTTTTCGTTCGATCTAGAAGTCTGAGTCACTCGTGCTTATGTGGTGTTTTATATATGTTATACTTTAGGCAAAAATCATAAAAAGAGTCATTCAGCAAGATATCCGTGCCTACGTTTCAATATTTTATATTCGAGACTGCTGTTCATTTTGCTTCCACGTTGCTTGTTTTCTTTCGAGGAGATATCACCATCTAGTGCCGCTTCCACGACTTATACCGTATCTCATCGCACTTTATGAATGTAGGGGAATCGCAGGTCGTTGCCGGAAGTAATAGCTTTTTTTACAAAATGCCTCATTGAGCAGAACTCTTTGCCACTCTGCAATACACCATGGTATAGTACACGGAGGCTGATGAGTAGCTAGACGAAGCTCGTGCCCTCAATTTTGAGTGCGATGGGCTCGCGTCCTCAATTTTCGCTCTTCGAAACCTGTACAATCTACTAAACGCTCTAGTAAGGTAATGCTCAACGACACGGAACGAATCAGTGGATTGCGCAGCTTCCCGCACCTGCTGCACTATCTGAGTAGACAATCTACACTATTTGATGACACGGATCGCAAGTGGACATAGGCGTATCTAAGCAGGCGACTACAGTTCACTCGCAGGCCAAAGCTGCCGAAACGGGATCCCAGCTGGCCACGAATCTGCAGTGTTAACGAGTTTTTAACACACCATATGTTTATGGGCTGGCTTTATGCGAAAAGTGCGACGGTCGAGTGAGACGCAGAAGCGTTACACAAAGCCCAAGGCGACATAAAGCTTACATAGACCATCGCAGCAGAAAATACATATGCATCCAAAGTTCATAGAAGGCATGCTTAGTTATAAGAATTCATAAAAACAATCACAACTATAGCGCACTTAATCGCCACCAGCGATATTAAACAAAGGGTTCAGCGGTAACTGAACCTCGGATCATGCCATCCACAGGGTCTACGTCTTTTCTCGTTGCCACAAGGAGGAAAAACAGAGCGAAAGCAGATTAACTAATCACTACTTGTCTCGGAGGGCCACCTGTGGTAGCACGAAAATGTACGCGTGAGGTCACACTCTGACCAACAATTCTAGTACGCCTGCGTACATCGGCGATGAGTCGTGCATAGTACAGCATACATAGTTTGCAGGCGACCGTCCGTGGCGCGTCATACTCAGCGGACCATGCTTAGTCAGCAGGCGACCGTCATCGGAGTGTCATACTTGGTACAGCATGCTTAGTAAGCAGACGACCTTCGGTGGCGAGTTATACTTAATCCGCTCACTACCTTAGGCGACAAGCATGCTTAGTCCAGCATACTAAGATTATAGGCCACAGTCAGCGGCGAGTTATGCTTAGTGCAAACTACTTACCGTGATATCCCGAGATATGCCACACCCCCGAAAAATAGCCCACCCCATTTTTGGCTTGATTTGCTATATTTTTAAACACCGAAAGATAGCCCACTCCTAGTAATAGTAGTGTTGGGATCAATGATGGCACTCGTCGTAAATGCGGCTTGTTCACTATGGCGGGATATAAGTGAACATTGCTGATTGGGAGAGCTGCAGACATATTTGCTTCGTTGCCCCTCCCTACCATTACAAAATTGGAAGCTTGAGAAAGGCGCGACCTTAAAATAACATTTTTTAACTTTTCTTGATTGTACACCGAAAGTTAGCCCACTCCATTATTTCAGCCGATTTGCTCTTGATGTTAGGTGGGCTATTTCCCTGGTATTTTACTGTAGTCTGCAGGGAACTTGTCTATATCATTTTGATAAACCCGGAAAAGACAATACTGTGTCGTGTATGCCGGGCATCTGGAACCCTCCAAAACGCTCCATAACCAAGCATAGCCAATCATATCGCACGCGCAATGGACGCGCGGTGCATTTGTACTCCCCGGTTTATCAGAATGATGAAGACGCGTTCAATATTGTATTATTGTGTATAGACTGAAACATGCAATTTGTTCATTTTTCTGTCATTCAGTGTAGAGAGCGCGACACTGTTAGCGCGAACAAGCGATCGCTAGTTTTTCCACTTTTTCTTTTTCTGAAACCAAGGGCTGTTATGTAAGTTATTATTGCTGCGGGAAGAGCTCATTTAGTTCTATAATGTAAGTGATAAACGTTCGTGCTCGCTAATGCTATTCAGAAGTAAAATGCGAAAATGCGCCGATGTCGTGTTCGCGCTAACAGTGTCGCGATGTGTACATAGGTTTATATTACCTCATACCAGACATGTACGTTACCTAAAAAAGTAACTAAGTACCGTTACTCGTTACTCGCTCAAAAAGTGGCTGAAATACGTTGCTCGCTACCGATTCTCAAAAGGAACAGCGTACGAGTTGCTTCAAAAGTAACGGTTGCTTTTCACGTGCGCCTGAGCAGCTGAAATACACGGCTGTTTTTGTTTCAAGGTTTGTTGTTTTCTTTTTAGTGGTCGCGTTGCACATCAAGCAGCAAGCTGCCTCTCCCAGTTTCATCAGTTATGATACCCCGCATGTCGCCACGAACGCACCATCTCCGGCGACGCTGAAGCGTCGTTCTACCGACGTCAGCGCGGAGAGGAACGGCAGTGTTGTCGCTGCATGAACAGGCTGGTGAATCTTCAGGAACTGCGCCATCGTTGAAGGGACAGCGGGTAATGGAGTTCTGTGCCTTCCCGTGTTCGCAACCTCCCGGGTTTTACGTTCGGTCCCTACCCGGTTCTAGAAGCCTTCGACGAACGAACCTATGTGTGTTCGCGTGGGCGAAAGACATTCCCAGCTGTAGGGTTCAGGTACAGCAACGTTGGTCGCTGAGACGTCAGTCGCAGCTGTTTAGCGACCACGCGTTCTTCAACATACCATACATTTAGTTGTTTTCAGGGTTGCCCACCTGTCTTTGTCGCAATAAGGCGCACGCTCCAGGCTAAGAGAGAAAAAACAAGGCCGTTTTAAGCGGTGTTGTACGTTACTCCTCAAAAGTAACGAAATACCGTTACTCGTTACTTGGCCTTAAAAGTAGCTACATACCGTTACTCATGTCCTTTTCTAGAAAAGTAGCTAAATACGTTACTCGTTACACGAAAATAGTAACTGGGTAAAGTAACTCGTTACTTGTAACGCGTTACGCACATGTCTATATCATACACAGTAATACATAAAAAAGTAGGAATTATATTTTAATTTAATGTTATTAAACAATGTATCATAACATTACATTCCATAATAAATTTAAACGAGGCGGCCAGCGTTGGACATATTTGGCCCGTTTCTAATAGTTGGTATAATATGCCGCTGGGTGTGAGTGAAAAGCGACGCGCAAAGAAGAAGGAAAACTACTTGAAGAGCCACTGGAAGTGTAGCGAAGAGGAGGAAAATAGAAACAGAGAGCGGCTCGAGGAGAATGAGTCCGAAAGGAAGCTTGGTACTGGGGAACATTAAGCGAAGCTTGGAGTTAACAAAAAGACAGCCCTACCCACCACCTGAACCCTACCTCTAAGAAAAATGACGACCCTGTGTAATAAAATGGCGCTGGGCTTTGACTGGTCAAAGGCGAGTTGCAATAACTGGAGCAGAATCACGACACCAAGCCGCTGTGGAATGACCACCTTTCTGCAGATGACGACGTGGATGGTGAACACTTTCCAGATCTGATATTGCATGCAGGCAACCATAAATGATAGTAGTAACTTAGATAACTACGCAAAGACTATAATTATGTCCTTCCTTAGCTTTCAGCCCAGTCTTTTTAAGATCACCAAGTTCACATCTGTTGGGCAATTCGCGTAAGGGTGGTGGAATACAAATTTTGTCGCGCAGCGTAATATAGTTCTCAACAGCTGGAGCGCAACCCGGCATCCTTGGCATCTAACAGCGAACGACCCGTTTGGTCTGTCGTGAGTGTTTGTCGAAATGAGGTAAGGATATTGTTTTTCTCACGCATTGAAGCCCGTTCCTCTTCGACCGAGAAAGCCAGACCAGTTTTTAAGCCCTTGCGATCTCAGGACCAGCTCCGCCGCGCATCCGGTCACAAAATTCGCAAAAACTAAAACTGAATGTAGTCTACAATACTACTCGGTCGCAAGTGTGAACAAAATGACTAGTTGTATATCTGATCATGTTGAACCATTGAACACTGCTTGACCGATGATCGACAGGGTACACATGCTCATAGGTATGTGACTGTATCCGCCCGTACTGTTTTCCTCAATCTCGGAGCGGTTGGATTTCTGAGATCACAACCACGACGGATTTCTTCCGTCGTGGTTGTGATCTCCCGGCTGTGCAGCGTAGCGCGTGAACCCATTCAGTAGCGGGTTGCAGTGCCAGTGGCGTATGTGTTGGCTTTTACCAGTAAGCGATACGCACGTCGTGCACCTCTGCAAATTGCCACACACCGCGCGAAGCTCGTATAAACGAATGGTTACAAGTTTCGATGCGCAGGCATAGTATAGCGGTTAAGGTGTCCGCTTCACCAAGTGGACGCGGGTTCGATCCTCGTTAATCCTACTTTTCTAAAGACTTATTTTTGTTTTGCTGCTGTTGGGCATTTGGCGGTACGACATTTATTTTCGCAGATTCACACTTAAAAAAAGAAAATTGTTGTTGGCTTCGAGATTTTACCAGAACTAAATGACATACGACTTTCTTTCCGGATGTGCGTTGGGGACAGCGGGGCTTGGGTTGGACTGGTTAAGTTTTGTAAATAGCGGTTGCACACTGTCACCGCGAAGTGGCGTGAATGCGGGCCGGGGAGTTGGGGTTGGGGTTGAGGTTAACGCGCTCACCAGTGATACGCGCCGTCCGAGTGACCGTGGCATATGCTCTCCGCATAGTGCGTATAGCCATTTCCGGTTAAAGTGCACGACGTAGTACCTTAGATTTTACTTATGCCAGGCAAGTTCGTCTGCTTCTCGCGCAGGGGTAGCGGTGACGTCAGAACGCCGAGCCCTGATTGGCTGATCGCGGTCCCCTATCTGAGCGTCGTCTGCTCCTTTGCAACGTCGTCTGCTCGCAGCGTCGTCTGCGTCTGTCTTACCTTTCCTGCGACTTTTGCAAGTGGAGAGGCCAGATTCACGAAACTATCTTACGCCAAAAATATGCGTAAGACAAAACTTAAAAACAAATTCGTATTCACGAACCGAAATTTTCGTGAGTTTTGCGCAGGTTACGACAAAATCCTACGACAGCTCGAAGCTACGCACTTTGTTACGATCAAATCAGCATGGCCGACAGCGTCGCGGTCGCGACGACCAACGGACGTTTATTTTTCTACGTGCGCTTCTCTCGCGTCCCGACTTCAAGCAGCAGAAAAAAGTAAAAAGTGCTCGAACCAGACCACGACGAACAAGAACGCTGGATCCTCAAACACCCGGGAAAAGCTCCAACGGCCACGATTCCACCGACACCGACCAAGCGAACTCGGCAGATAGGCCTAGCAGCCACTCCGACTCGGTGACCGTCTGCCCACGACCGGCTGGCGTGCTGAATGGAATGTGCCCGCGCGACCGCTGTAGACCCTTCCCGTATTATGCTGCTGATCACTGACCTCAATTTTAGATTAAGAGGTCAATCTCTTCCTCTTGTCATCTCCTTGTTTTCCGAGGCAACGGTGACTCTCGCCGGTGAAAAAGCGGTGAATATCCGACAGACGCAGGAAAGGTAAAGGAGCCATCGCTTTGACTAGCAGACGTAAAGCAGACGACGTTAACTGCGCCAACCCGCCGACGCCGTTAAAGAATGAGGAGTCTTGCCGCCACACGAAAGGGGGAAAAAGTATTTGGGAGGGAACTTACGCGGACACTAACACGCTCACTCTCGGTTCTTAGCAAACAAACCTCGGCGTCTCGGGACACCTCGCCAGTGAGTACTTTGACTTCCCTCCTTGATGCGCGTCTGCTAGTTGTTCGACAAAAACAACGAACCGCTCGAGTTATTTCGTCTGCCTTCTCTGAAAGGCGAAGTCGAGCTCGCTCGTAAAGACCTGCACTTCCGAAAGTCGCAGGAAGGTAAGACAGACGCAGACGACGTTGCGAGCAGACGTTGTTGCAAAGGAGCAGACGACGCTCAGATAGGGGACCGCGATCAGCCAATCAGGGCTCGGCGTTCTGACGTCACCGCTACTTCCTTTCTCATGCGCGCAGAAGGCAATAGAGCCCGGCAATGGCCCCTGCCCTGGTACGGTACAACTGATAATCCTGACCCTGACGTCAAAGGTATGAACTATAAAAGGATGTCACCGAATGCGCCTGCATACAACGAGCCTGTACGAGCCTCTCGCTTGGGAAGTCTATTTATGGCCGCTTGTGAGTTCGTGGAACGCAAGCCATTTTAATTCAGGATCTCTAGCACCATTATTTAAAAAAATTGCACGCTGTGTGCTGTTCTCAATCATCGCTCAGTTGGAACGCCTCTAGCAGGGTCGTCGAAACAGAAGAACGAAGAGAGGTCATCCTCCCTCGTCCTTCCCTCCTCCCCCCCCCCCCCAAGTGGCGTGGAAAAAGAGGGGGCGGGGGGGCATGACAGTGTAAGGGGTTGGGGGGAGGGGGGGGGGGGTATACGCCCCCAGCCCCCAGCCCCAGCATTTCAGAAGGGGGAGGTATAATAAAAAAAACAAAAAATGAAATACGTTTGCAGTTCTCTGCAACATCGAACTAGAGCGCAGCTCTTGAGGAGAGGAGGAGGAGGGTATGCCTTTCTGCCTTCCTCCGTACCCTCCCCTCCTCCTCTCTGCTCCCCTCCCATTTAGCGGGGAAACTGAATTGATGTTGAGGTCACGTGGCGTCAGTTTCCCCGCTAAATGTAACGAAGCTCGTCCATAATGCAACACGCGCAGTTATGCAGACGGCGGCACCGCCGCCGGCAACGCGCTGCTGAAGCGAAACAGGCGCTTGAGGCACGGCTGCGTTCTGAAAATTCGGAGGAAGGGATATCGCTAACCCTACTACAACCCCCTCTCTTCTTCTCTCCCAAACATTTTTTCTGGTCCTTCCCCAACCCATTTGTGTGTGAATGTGTGTGTATGTTTGTGTATGTGTGGTGGTCCACCTTTTTTTTTATTTCTCTTTTGGTTTCCCTTTCCATCCCTCGTCGCCCCCTCTTCTCTCAAACACTACCGACGTCAGTTAAACCGGCATGGGGTGACTTATTGGCATTATTCCCCAGTTCCAGAAGATGAGCTCTAAAGCCCGTACACCGCGCACGGCTCCACAATATCACAAAGTTCAATCTTCGCCTCGATTCCGAAGCGAATTTACGGCCTCAATAACTCCTTCCCAAATTTGTGAAACGTCGCTGTCGTCATAGCCGCTTCCACAAACAACGATCTTCCGACGAGAAAGTTCAGAGCATTTGTCATATAGGTACAATTACGTGGTATTAATTCTAACGCGGCGTAGGGATGTAGGGACACGCAGGAGCGACGTCATTTGTGCAGCCGTTCAATCGCCTGGGCCCACGGTGTTGCTCGCTTTGCGCGCTCGATAAACTCGCTACGACTTTGTGCATTCTCGCCAGAATTCGAGCACCAGAGCTGGATAGTGAAGCATCTCGTCCCGCGTGACGCCATTGTCTCGAGGTCAATCAGCACGCTCCGCGAACTTCGGCTAACTTTGTGTTCCAGCGAGTTTAGCGACCCAGGTATATTTTTCTGCACTTAGACCAGCCGGGACGTCTCTTCCAGACTTTTTTTTTAAATATCAAGAGTGCGCGTGCATAGCTTTAGCGCTGAAGATGCGCGAAGAGCAGATATTCCAAAATATTCTAGTGTGACGTCATGTCCCGGAAAGGAGGGGCATCAGGTACTTTTAAAATTTATTTATACGGCCCTCGATGCACCAAAATTGAAACATAATCTCGATATTCGTGATCATAAAGGCCAAATAGAAAACCACTAAAGATTTTTGTTTCTCTCAAATACAGAACCGCTGGTTTCACTTCGCCACCCCTTTGGAAGTCTGAGAAATCTTGAATAACATGTGATTGTCGGTTGTTATTGGTGCTTAAAAGTAAAACTTGACCTGTTTGAGCACCAGGCATGCTTGTGGGGGGGGGCCCATGGGGACCGTCCCCCCCAAAAAAAATCTTCCGTTTTGCTGGGGCTCCCTCTCCCTCTTCACCCCTCATACAGCACATTTTATCATGGGCTGGCCCCTCCCAGAAAACAAAATCGAGGCTACGTGCCTGTGAGCACAATGAAGAAATTGAATCTGCTCTGCCTAAGTTAACTGTTCAAAAAACATGGAATCCAGCCGTGGTAATATTACCCAAGATAACGCCCGTCTAAGTCAATGGACTTGTGTAAGAAGTTTCTTTTTGTCTAAGGAACGCTATGCGGTTTGCTATAGGCGGGAAACGGTCACGGAAAGGGAGCTTACACGCATTATTGTCAAGTATTCCAGAGCCACAATGTCGGTGATTGAATATAAATGTACTCTGCAATTGAAACGTCGTCGTCTCAAAGCCCATTCTGTCATCGTCCCGCACTCTGACGTGCTAATGTACGCCTAAACTCTTAGCTGCTTAGATTACAGACGCTGTTCCGGATGTTAAATTTCGTCGGGAGACATTCTAGTGGAGCACTTACTGCACTCATGTCCGCGGAGTAGGTTTCTGCAACCAACGAAGCCTGGATTATTTCCGTTGGCGGTAGTCTTGAAGATTCCAAACATTTCAATCTTGACCATATCGTGCAGGCTGCGGTTGAAATCCTGGTAAGAGCATTGGCCAATACAACCTCTGATCTACCACATAAAACTCGTGCGACCATTCCTGCATCATATTCGCATAGCATCCCTTAAACGAAAAATAATGGACCGGCGACAAACTCATGACCTTGGTCAGATTTTATTTTAATTTTGGACCTAATCCTTCACGGTACAAGGTAAACCGGAAATGCAGAATCTGCTAATAACATTCCGTCGGTGTATTGCTGCCCTTCACCGAAAAACTTCGAGGATGTACTTCGTTTGAGCTCGTCATACCACGAACGCCTGCCGCTTACGCGCCGGTGCGTTACAACGGAACGCGTGTTTTCGACATAGCGCGGAAACTGAGGAGACAACTAAGTCGACGGCCTGCTTCAAAGGCAGACATCATCTCAAAGTCACACGGTCTGTGGCCTTCACCAGTCGTTCTGGTTAAAAAGAAGAGCGGATCCATAAGCTTTGGTGCCGACTACCGCAATCTACAGCAGCATTACATAAACCTGACGTATTTCGCTTGCCAGGACTAGACGAGCGTCCTGTGTCATCTCCACGGCTCTAGCTACCTCACAACTACTAGACCATATGTCCGCGCACCGCTTAGTCTAGGCTGAAGCCCCCAAAAGACGTTGAAGAGACAAATCTTTGTGGTCACCCGACGGCTTGTTTCCACTTCAACCGGCCTCCAATTCGGGAACGCCGCGGCGCACCTGCAACTTTTCAGCGCTTAATGGATCTGAGCACTTGGACATCTGAAGTGGCATATGGCCCCGGTTCTACCTCGACGACGATCATCCCATGCGATGAAACGTTTGAAGAATTCGTCCAACATTGTTTAGGGTATCGTGCCTAACGCTCTTCGATAAGGCTCAGCTCCGCCTGAAGCCAAGCAAGCGCTTTCCCTGGGTACGACGAAGTGTCATGTCTAGGACAAATGTTGCTCGAAAATGGCACTTCGGCCAGATCCCACCAAGCTAGCGGCCTTTGCTAGCATCCCGGTGCCCACCAAGGGAGGCACTGAAAGTACCCTAGGCTTTGGATCGTACATCTGGCTATTCGTGCCCCATTCCTCTGAAAGGGCTGCTTCGTTGACAAAACTACTGAAGAAGGACGTACCGTGGAGGTGGGACATAAAGTGGGCGACAACGTTCTCCGACATTAAAAAGGTACTCTAGAACCACCTCCTGTCTCATTTCTCTAAAGGTGCCCCCACTTTAATTCCCACAGGACGTGATCGGTGAAGACCTTGGTGCAGTGCTCATTTAGAGAGATGGGTCTGGTATGGAAAGTTCGGTCCCCTCCGCCCTGGAAACTTAGCAACCCTGAACTGAACGTCGGTATCACTCTTTATAACTGGAATGTCTTGTAATAGTATTGGAAGTGGAAAGTTTCGGCCTTATATTTATGACAAGCATTTCATAGTGGTCACAGACAACGCTTCCCTCAGATGGCGTCCATCAAAAAGCGGCTCATTAACCGAAGCTGACATTATGGGCCATAATGCTGCAGGAGCATGACTTCTTTATTGTACATCGGACTGGGAAATTGCATCAAGACGCCAATTTCCTGTCACGAAATGCAGTAGGAGAGGTTCATGATACTCCTCTATTTTCCATCTTTGACCAGCCGGTGATGCAATCAGGAGACGCCGAAACATCGGAAATCATTCAGTCGCTTACAGTAGGAAACAACTGCTCACTTCCCCTTTCTCCATGACGCTTGCATTGTTTGCAAGATCACTATCAACTTCGAGACGGCCTAACCTGACACCTGTCATGTGTTTCAGGGTTCGTGGCTTCCTGTTGCCTCAAAGAACAGGAAGCCTGGGTGATGTGCCATGACGCACCAACCCTGGGACATCTCCGACAACGCCGAACTCCATATAAAATCCATAAAACGTTTTGGTAGCCCGGTTTGAAAGGGATGTTCAGCGGTACCTTGCGTCATGTATAACTTGCCAAAGTCGCAAAACACCGCCGGATACAGGGAAACCGGAAGTTTAACAAATAATTCTACCCCAGAAGTTCATTTGAAGTAATAGGAATAGAACGCCTTGGTCCATTCCCGGAATGAGATGTCGGAAACAGGCACATTATTGTAGACACTGACTACTTGACAAATTAGGTTGAAGTTAAAGCGGTTCCCGACACATTGCCAGTTTTGTAAACATCCATTTGATTGCTACGGCATGGGGTACCGCGGAACTGGGAAACTTCGTTCTTATCGAGGAACATCGTTCACATTGCATTGCATATCACACACGGAACACGTTCATATCCCACGGCTGACCAGGGAACATCTTCCGTATCGCACGCTCTCAAGAACACTCGTAGGTATTGTGGGAACATGCCGTAGCCTCTACCATCCTCAGACGAATGGTATGGTTGACCGCACCAACCGTACTTTGAATGGCATATTAGACGCTCTGTTAATGAATCTCATAAGAACTGGGATCAGCACATTGGCAGCAGCGGCGTTCGCGCTGAAGACGCGTCAACAAGAAATGACATGTCGGTCGCCATTCGAGTTGGTCTACGGAAGTCTTCCACCCTTCCAGAGGAAGTGGAGATGGAGACAGCGTGGATCCTCCGAGCCCAGGACTGCAACTGGGACGTCTTTGGACTTTCAGCCGAAGCAAGAGAAAGAACCCGTTCTCCATCCTTCCTAAGCAGCACGAATCGCCGGGCGTCTACGTAGAGAAACCTCCGACCATCGTTTAACCCGGGGAATTTAGTGCTCCTTCGAAGTCATCGGAGGACGGACACGAGCAGAAAAGATACTTCAAAGGTCGAGTACCCTTCAAATAGGCAGACAAGCTCGGACCTCTCACGTAGCACCTCGAGAAACTACGAAATATACCTCAACGAGGAAGACACCAGTCTCTTACTGCTCACGTCGGCCAACTCAAAACCCCCGTGTCAAGAGGCGAATACATTATTGCTGTCCGGGACGGACGGCCTTTTAGGGAGGGGTTAGTGTAACGGCCAGAGAGAAAGAGGACGGTGGGTCAGAAGAAGAAGGAAAGTCGGACGTTCGAACAAAGGCTCCCGGATCCCCCGAATCAATATCCATCAGCTGTAAAAAGGCAGATGGGAAACTCTTCTCAACCTTGCTGATATCTGTCATGCACACTTTAGTACATCCAACTCGTCAGACATATCCGTGGCATATTCCCCAATCACGCACTAACTTTGGACCAGGACGGGGCAGAGATATACAAAAAAGTATTCCGAAAGACAAATACTGAAGTGCATGTGTTTTAAGGCCAAAATAAAGATACTGATTAACATTTCTTTTTTTATGTATGGGGATACCACAGAGATACTTCTTCAACAAAAGTGAAAAAGGCGCCTAAGAATGCAGGTCACAGATACTTAAATACTTTTTTTTCCGAAAGAGGCCATGCTCCGTAAATACATTTAAAGACGCAGTGCAGTTCAAACAACGTCATATGTATCGCATGTATCGAATATGGCACGAAATAGGAACACTCAAACTCTCAAGCAACGCACATATCTAGCTGATCTGAAAACGAGTTTGCAAACTTCGAAAGTGAACCAAATATACTCGAGGATAAGTAGCTTTTCCAAGGAAGGTTACTAAGATACCGTCAATTGGGTCGAACTCCAGAGTAGCCAAAGAGAAAAGCCTCCCTACCACCGCCAAAACGAATAAACACCACCTCAATCGAAGGAAGTACTGGAACATAAAGACGTACTTCCTGGGGATCATCGGGGTAGCCAAATACAGTCGTCACCCAAATGAGTCAGTCCTGATGTTGCTACACATTAGGAATCACCGTCCTCAATGTCGTACAAGAACTTGGAACTTGGTCTGCTCCGAAATGACCCTGTGTCGCCTCATTTTCCTCTTTGGAACATTCAGAATTTATATTTGCAGGCAGGGTTGGGCAGTATGGTGTACAAATGTATCGATAGTATTTCAGAAATACACTTCGTATCTGTATTTCTGTATCGCGATACATTTTTTTTCCGCTAGTATCTGTATTCCTGTGTCGAAATACGTTTGGAAAGTTTCCGTTGCATCGCCATACAATCAGGATGAACATGGATTTCGTTATATTTCTGAAAAATACTCCCCCCCCAACCCCACCTACATCGAAAACAAAAAAAAACAAGTCCGAACGCATTTTTTTTTGTTTTTTTTTACTCTTTCAGGGCAAAAGTGTCAAGAGAGATGCTGGGGCATTGTTACCAGGCTGACCACAGTTTCCTTCCGACTCTCCAAGCTATTTTTCTATGCGTTTTTCTGTCTTTTCTGAAGTAGATGATGCGCGGTCGGGGACTCGAACCAGAGTGGCATGCCAAAAGTGGAGTCGGGGCATCTTCTGCCGCGGGCCCTTGAGAGGGACTTCTTGAGTCATTGTTTGCTGGCATCCAATATCACGCTCATAAACGTCTCTCTTGCCTTAGCGTACACAGTACACCCAGCCTGCAAGGTTCGAGTCCACGCCTCTGTTGCAGCACGGGCCTGGCGGTGGTTGACTTGAAATAGTAGGATGACTCATGCAGTGAAGTTCAACACATATTCGAATGCGGCTGCAGCTGCGCCCATAATATAGCACGGCTCAAGGGTACGTCATCAGCCGACGTGAACGCGACCCGCTGCTCTGGTGATCCGAAACCCAGGAAGGAGGCCAGACGTGGCCTCGCTGTGCCGACCAGACCTTGTACACCGGCGGCTCGTCTCGGAGCGCGCTGTTTCTCGGAGAGCTCGCACCTACGCCGGCAATATCTGGTCGCAATCCACGAAGTCTCTGTTTGGATGATGCTGGGTGAAACTTGAGGACTGCAATTTATGCGTCGGTGGAGAAGGGTCGGCAGGAAGGACCATCACAACAGGGATACCGCCGTATCGTTTTTTCAACCGTAACAGAAGATAAGACGATGCGTTCCAGGATGCTTCAGGTGGTTCACTATCCTCGAGAAATTCCAGATGGCACTGCCTGCACGATCTTCAACGAGGTAACCTTCAACGAAAGTACGTATTGTCCTTTCATACAGCAGCGTGATAAAGTTTCATGTTCAAGGCCACACCTAAAGATAAAGGATACCAGCTCGTTCCACCGTGACGTCGTGTGATCAATGTAGACAGCGAGCGTCCTTATTGGGACAGGGGCGTGGCGACGTTTGGATGGGATTTAGGGTGACACCACCAGATGCAGTGGTCGAAGTCTTTCTCGCATTCCTCGTCAGACAGACAGGATGTCCAGAGAAGGAGACCGTGGTCAGTCCTGGAGACGAGAAGTTTTGAGCCGCATTGGAGACTCCTCGTTCGTCCGAAAACCACTACCTCTCAAGGCAAAGAGCCAAGACCATGGGAAACGTAAATTTCGGGATCAAGCACTTCACACTTCAAGCTTCATCTCAGTTCGGCGTCTCAAACAAATGTGAAAAAAAATATGACTGCAGTATCTGTATTTCAGTAGTTGTATTTCTGCCCTTCGCAAAATGTGGCCCTGTGTTTGCATTTCCCGAAAGACTTTTTTGCCCTCTATTTAGAGAATATAT
Source organism: Ixodes ricinus (assembly GCA_037355805.1). Lineage (NCBI taxonomy): Eukaryota > Metazoa > Arthropoda > Arachnida > Ixodida > Ixodidae > Ixodes > Ixodes ricinus. The sequence goes on along the minus strand of JAZHYW010049008.1, from coordinate 65,681 downwards.
TTCCGATACGTATCGCGATACATTTTTACAGATATATTTTAGCGCCAGTATTTTAGCTAATATTTTAATTAATCCCAGTATTTGTGTTCCCAATGCGGTTTTTGAGTATTTCTACCCAACCCTCTTTGCAGGTGGCTTGAAACGCGAGGTGCGTCGCAAACTGTCACCTTAAAGGGTAACTGCAAAAAAAAAAGTGTTTTTAAAACAGCCTACATGTGACAAGCATGTCGCAAAACCAATCTTCCGCGAAAAAAAAATATTTTTCTGCAATATTTACGTTACAGGACGTAATTTTGTCGGAGTCATAACTCTCTCACATTTGAAACTCTCGCTCTTTTCGACGCGCACCCCGGAGCGAGAAAACTGTTCTACGTCACTCCCGTGACGTGCTAGCAGCACCCGTGACGTATAATACCAATTTTGTGGCGCGCGATTTAAAGCGGGCTGAAATAGTCGCAAACTAAAATCAGTCTCGCTGCAATAAGTCCTTGCGGTAAAAATTTTGAATTTGGCGGAAAAATTGTTTTGTGACATGCTTGCCCCGAATTAGGCTAATTAATAATACATATTTTTTTCTTTGCGAGTTACGCTTTTAGTGCTCATGAGTAACCCAGGGATGGCGAGGTGGAGAGACGAGAAGCCGGACCAAGGAGATTTACAGAAATTGTGGCCAAAAAAAAACGACCGGGTCAACTGGCCATTCTTTGACACTTATTTCTTTTTTTTTTTTTACTTTATGTGCAATTTGCAAAGGCAGTCACCCCCCCCCCCCCCTCCCCCCAACTCCCCCTGTTTTATAGGACGTTATGTGGCTGTTTTGTATTATAAGCTCTGGGGCCCCTCGCACCAGCCGATTTCGACAACAATGTTATTGAGATTCACCGGCCTGACAAACTATACGGATCCTGTCGACACATGGTAAAAGTATGTCACTACTGAGATAAAAATATATTTCTCAAATTTATCTATAAACAGAGGTAGAGATATTCTAAAATAACTCTGAAGATACTATCCTGATGATACCTATTTGGACGTCAAGAGTTAAATACACATCGCCTGAACTACTAAATCCCATTGCGTCCCTAGAAATTGACGTCACGTCACTGAGAAATTCATCCATTTCATGTGTTTATTTTTTGTGCTCATGAACGGCGAGAAGCCTAAGTAATTATCCACACAGTCAAAGGGCAGCACACAAGAAATCTACGGCACGTGCAACAGCTAATATTTTATCTATAATGGGGGAACAAGAAATGGGTGCGCAGTTATGTATCAGCTATTAAACGCCTAAAAACTTCAACACTTGAGTTAAAAATGTCGATGCAGGCTGTACTGAACGTGTTACAAAAACGTTGGATGCGGTACATATACCGTAAAGTTGTAAACGAATATTTTTTTCGCGGGCTCAATATTTTGCGATTTGGGTCAAAGCCGAAGTTGTGGGGAATAAAGGCAAAAAGAGCGAGGCTTACGCACCTTTACGTCTGGAGACCGGTGCTCAAGGGGGAATCCGATGCCCGTCCCACCGCGCGGCCGACGGCTACTACCAGCGAGCGCGGTCGCCGCGCCGGCGTTCGGCCAACGCCATGCCAACAATGCAGTGAGTCCCGGTATCCAACAGCGTTCCCTGTTGAGTACCAGGGGTCCCCAACAGGAACACTGCGGTCAAGCGAGGCCGTGGACGAGGGTGTGCCCGCAGCGCCCGCCGACCTGAGAGCCAAAGGGGTAATTGCGAGGCGGAGTCATCGCCGGTTGGACGGAGAAGCTCCGCCGCTACCACGTCGTCGCAGGAGTTCGGGGCCAGGAGCTCTCGGCAGACGGACGTCCACAGGTAGTGCGGACGCCGAGCAGCCGGAGCCAGGGGAGTCTGCTAGCGTTGAGTCATCGCCGGTCGGACGAGCTCACGCCGCGACTCGACCCGTCGCCCGGAGTCCAAATCCAGGACTCCCCGACCACCTGACCGTCCACTCCGAGGGCAAGGCCCGACTCTCCCCGGTCGGTCGTCTCCGAAAACGGGAGACGCGCGGGGAGCGCGGAGAGTGCGAGAGAGTGAGGCCAGCATGGTGACGTAGTCTCTCCAACACGATACGGAGCGACCAGGCTCGAAGCCGAACAACTCCGGCCGGAACGTCCGCGGCGTTAGCCTTCTCGGGGAGGGGAGCCGAGTGGCTCCCACAAAGTTTTTGAAAGAATTTACAGTAGTTAGAATTTTCGCGACGCAGTAGGATCTCTCAATATATGTTCCACTCTGTTTATATTTTACCGTAATTGTTCGCGGGACCTATTTTTCACGAATTGTAGGCAATTCGCGAAATTCGTCAAAGACAATTTAGTCGCTTGCAGTATGTCAATAGCTGATGTGAGGAGTTGAAGAATCAATGCGAAACCATGAGCGCATTGCTACAAAGCAATGAGATCGCGCCCAAGATCTTCTCGAGCTTAGTGTAGTACAACCACGTCTTCGTAAAAGCCTGTTATACTCACAATAAACACTCCGGCCAATGTAGTGATCATAAATAATACAAAAGAAACATCACTGCACGTTTTCGATTTTGCCTTGTGTGCACTACCAATACATTTCCAAACAACAGTACTAAATTCAAGCTTGCTACGTTCTAATGAAAAATACAAAATGAAAATACAGGCTGACGAAGGGAATTCACGCGTTATTCCTGAAATAACACCTAGCGTCCGTTAGGCAGCAATTGAGATGTTGAAACATGTTCATTGAATAACAATGATGAATCAATATATACTCCTAAATCTCTTGTGCATTCAACCCTACGCGGCGAAAGGTTCTCCAAGAGAGTAACAAAAACTTATGATTTCCAATATCTTAGAAAGTAACATAACTGCAGTCTTTCTTTAAGATTTAGTGTTAACGAATATCGGCTTTAACACTTCAATATGGTGCACACAGCATTAACATCTTCGGTAGCATTTCACAGTCATAAATGGAGAACACCTGCCTAAGCAATTTGATGTCGTCAGCAAATTACAAAATATGTGAAGATGACGACACTAGAACCCCGTTTCATTTATAAGGAAAAGAATTGAATGAAATTGGCCTTAGTATAGACCCGTGTGGTATACCAGAAAAAGACACATAAGATCTAGAATGATGTCCTAATATTCGAACAAAATGTTTTTCTTCCATCCAGATCGTTTCAAAAAAAATTGCAAAGCTGGTTATTGACTCCATAGGTCTCCAATTTATGTATGAGAGATTTAATGATTTGCCAAGGCAAATGCCTTCGTCAGGTCATAAGTACCGGCATCCATCTGCCCAAGGTGATCGGTAGTTGGCGGAAGCAAGCCCTAAAACTGAAACTAGATTGGTCCCTACAGACCTGCCAGAAAAGAAACCATGTTCTGAAATGCTAATTTTACATCTAAAATCATGACAAATGTTGAAACAGAACGATTTTTAAAACTTTCGAAAACGCACAGAGGAAAAAATACCGGTCTGTAATTCTTCGAGTCATCAAGCCTTGCCGATCTTTTGTTGAACAGGCACAATGACATAATATTTCAAAGCTCGGGAAAAGTAAAAACTTGATGGGAGACAAGTTGAAAATGTGCGTTACAATTGGCGTGAAAAGCTTAGGAACAACCTTTAACAATAAAGCTTGGGATGCCATCGAAAGCCATTGATGAAAGCTTGGGTTTAATGCAATCTCGATTTCAGCGTTTTTTGAAAAGACGTAATCGAGAAGGTTATCGATTATACCTGTTACTATCATCTGGCGTGCATGACGCGGATTGGTTTGAAGAGTAAACAGATTCGAAATAATCAGCGAGTGCGTTTGACACACATGCAGGTTCAGGTTCATTTAGCACTTTTACCAGATGCGTCACATAGGCTTATCGGAGTGAGAGGACGTGGTCATGCGATCATTGATGTACCGCCGAAATACTTCGGGTCGCAGTTTAAGCTGCCTTCAACTGACTCTCGGTAGGATTCTTTGTACCGCTTAATTATTACCTTAGCCAACTTGCGCTCGTTATTTCCCGAAAACTTATTATGCCAAAACTGTGTTTGGTCGACAGCATATATTTTCTATGATAGTAAAGTTTTTTCTAGCTCGGACCTAAGCTCGTTGCGAAAACCAATGAGGATGGCGGGATGAACCTACGGCACTCTTTTGGAACAAACATTTCGTTAGCGTTCTTAATACGGTTAGTAAGTAACTCAACAGCACAGCTTACATTACTTCGTTTCATACGCCTGGTGCTTGTCAACGCTGTCTAAAAATGTGAAAAGGCCGAGATGAGGTGCTCCTAATACAAGCGAACGACTCAGAGCTTGTGTCCTTTGCTTTCTCGTGCTAGGAAGGGTTGAAAGAAAGCGGAGAAGGGAACGTGCACACTCGTCAGGGGTGAACAATGGGCTTAGACACCGGCACGAGGGTATGAGCATGAAAGTTCGCTAAGAGCCTTGAGGTCCAGTGATACGTTTCCGTCCGATTCTGAAAACTGTTTAGCTGCTTCAATCCTAAGTAGTTTTGCAGAATAGAGTCAGGGTGTTCACCTGAGATGTTACACAACCAAGGAAGTAGAGAGAGGGTGCTCTAAATTCCAGTTTATATCGGGGACATTAAAATCTCCTAGAATAAGAATACAGAATTTTTCTTCGTCCAGTTGATCACAGAAGGAGATTCATTTGATCGAAAGCCCGGCGACATCAAGGCTCGGCGGGAAGTATAAACATACCAATCAGCAAGTTGGAGTCAGAAAAAGTTCAGCTTCCACACCAGACGGATTCATCGTTAAATTCAATGTCAAATCGCAGTACCGCCTGCAAATGTTTCCTCTAACAGCAATAGGTACATCACCCCCGAAGTTTGGCGACATGCTTTCAAAATTTCGATCTCACCACAAAATACTGTTAGCAAGCCGGAGAGAGAGAAATGACAGACGGTGAAAAAGAAGCTGTTCGACCATGTTTCGCCCAATGAAAGTGGAGGTCGCCAATCCCTCGCAGCTACATTGTTTTAACATGTATTGTGCCTTAGTACGTAGTCCGCGAACGTTCTGATAGAATACAGAACAGTTCATAACCTAACCGCTGCTTTTGTTAAATCGGCATTGCAGTTGAAGTATCTTCCATCCCAACCCTTGAGGAGCAAAAGCTCCGCTCAATTCCGAAGAAAATTTAGGCTTGGCCATGCGATTCCATTTCACAAAGTACTACTCAACAGCTCTACGTCTTCGGATTCGCGAAATGTTGAATATTATTTGTGTAATCTTAATTTAAACATCAGCCGATACCGAAACCGAAACTTCGGTTGCGTCAGGCAACATTGGTCCCGTGTCCTCAGAGTCATGGCCACGTCACGTCGAACCACGTGGTCTTGTGACGTTCGCAGGCGCGAGGTACAGGACACGCGACGCGGGCAGGTCGCTTCGCATGGCGTGGACGGTGATGGCCCGGGGGAGAGGGGAAGGGAGAACACGAAAGAGGAGAGGGGGAGCGGAGAAACCGGACTTGCGATAAACGCGCAGGGCAGCGCAAACTAGCGCATCCGCGTTACGGTGATCACGTGGACGCCGTAGAGCCAACACCGGGAGGAGAAACTCATGACGTCATCGTTCAATTTCGCTCCGAGAAGTAAAAACAACCAAAACGTGAGAATGACGTAGTCATGCCTTTGGCGTAGTGGTTCAACGTTGGCCGCTCCAACCCCGTCGCATTGACTGCGCTGACGATTGCGCCTCACGTCGCACGCTAGAGTTGGCAGATTTCGGCGACTTGGCTCGTTTGAAAGTTTGCTGGCCAGTTTATTAAATATATAGACGGAATTAGATCGTAATATTTGGCATGGGGTCTTCCTATATGATACTGAAGAGGGCTGCATAGTTTTCTAAATATCAAAAGTGAAGCGGATTTGCCTTTTAATGGACCAAAATCGTTCATCGTCTGTCAAACTGATATATATGTATATATATATATATATATATATATATATATATATATATATATATATATATATATATATATATATATATATATATATATATATATATATATATATTGTGAGGACAAGATGAGCAGTTCCGGGGACAGATTTATTGAGCGACTGCTCTCGGGAAAATCCAAGCACGGACGACCGTGCTCGAGACGATCAGAGAAAGAGAAAGTGAATATAGAATAATTTGGGAACGGCAGTGATGATGATCATAATGAAGATGAAGTGGGTGTTGTCCTTGAGCTTCCTCACACGTTCCCCCTGGCGGTTGAGGTATGGCCTCCTGGCCATTTGGTTTTAGAGGTAGGGTGCGTCAGCGGGGAGTGAATGGTTTGAGCCTTCCAACATGAAGAACTTCGTGGGCGCGACGTCTGCGATCCGAGTGAAGCTGTCCTGGCTCGACGAGATAGTTTACCGGGGACGTCTGGGCGAGCACTCTGTAGGGGCCAATGTAGTGTGGGAGAAATTTTTCGCAACGGCCTGGTTGGCGTGTAGGCAACGAGACCATGACGAGGTCTCCTGGATGAAAGACGGTAGTTTTGTGTCGGGAATCGTAAGATTGTTTACGGTGCCGTTGATGTTCATTGGTTCGAAGTTGTGCAAGGTGACGTGTGTCTTCTGTATGTCGTAACTGGGCATTCAAGGCATTGGTGTGATGCGCTATGGGTGGAGGAGGAAATATCGTATCAAGAGTAGACGTAGGCTCTCTTCCATATGTAAGGTAAAAGGGGAGTAACCCGTCGTACTCTGCGTAGAGGTATTGTACGCGTATGTAACAAATGGTAATATAACATCCCAGTTCGTGTGTTCAGGGGAAACGTACATAGAAATCATTGCTGCAAGGGTACGGTGAAAACGTTCTGTAAGTCCGTTTGTCTGTGGATGGTAGGACGAAGTGGTTTTGTGGACAACATTGTATGCAGAGAGCACTTGTTCCAGCACATGAGAAAGAAAGACTCGGCCCTTGTCGCTAAGCAGAACACGAGGTGACCCGTGGCGAAGGAGTAGGTTTTGAACGAAAAAGTTGGCTACTTCCGTTGCGTTGCCGGTGGGGATAGCAGCCGTTTCTGCGAAACGAGTGAGGTGGTCCACAGCGGTGACCACCCAACGGTTTCCATGAGCGGTGATAGGCAAGGGTCCGAATAAGTCGATGCCTACTGTGTCGAAGGGTCGTGAAGGGCAAGGTACGGGTTGTAATTTTCCAGAAGGTCGTGTGGTGCGATGTTTGTGCTGTTGACATAAAATGCACGATTTTATGTACTTGGCAATAGAAGAGTAGAGACTAGGCCAAAAGAAACGTTGCCGAATACGGGAATATGTTTTGAATAATCCGAGGTGTCCTGCGGTTGGATCGTCATGCAGCGAGTGTAGTATCGCGAGACGTAATGAGCGTGGTATCACGAGCACCCAGCGATCACCATCGGGACTGTAATTCTGACGGTACAATATGTTGTTGTGAAGCCGGAAGTGGCGTTGCTGGCGTCTGGAACGGCTGTTGGTGTGCTCTGACGTTCCGTTCATTTTATCAATAAGTTTTCGAATTTCCGGATCTCTGCGCTGTTCCTGCTGTATTGTGGTTACGTCAAGGTTGAAATCCGCGGGTGCGTTTGGCTCGATGTTAAGAAGACCAAGAGGAGTTTTAATAACGGGGCAGCGAGATAGAGCGTCTGCATCGCTGTGTGTGCGGCCAGACTTGTAGGTTACGGAAAAGTCATATTCCTGAAGACGTAGGGTCCACCTACCAAGCCGACCGGATAAGTTCTTAACCGTGGCAAGCCAGCATAACGCATTATGATCTGTGACGACGTTAAAATGTCGGCCGTAGAGATAAGGCCGAAATTTGCCAATCGCCCACACGACAGCGAGGCATTCTTTTTCCGTGATGGTGTAGTTGGATTCAGCTTTGCTTAGAGAGCGACTTGCGTAGGCGATAACGTGTTCGATGGCACCTGGCCCTCGTTGTAGGAGAACTGCTCCGATGCCAATGTCACTAGCGTCAGTATGCAGTATGGTTTCGGCGTCGTTGTTGAAATGTTGAAGAACCGGGTCGGATGTTAGAGCTTTCTTGAGGGTTCTAAAAGCGTCTTCACAAGCGGGTGTCCAAGAAAATGTGGTGTTGCTTTTTAGGAGATTATTAAGTGGACTAGCAATGCTAGCAAAACCGCGGATAAATCTTCGGAAGTACGAGGAGAGTCCCATGAAGCTGCGCAGTTCTTTCTGTTTTGTTGGCCGCGGGAAATCTGACACGGCTGTGATCTTATCCGGGTCGGGGCGTATACCGTCTTTGGAAACAAGGTGGCCTAATATCTTTATAGTTTTTGCGGCGAATGTGCACTTTTTTGTGTTTAATTGTAGACCAGCGTTGGCGAGGCAAGAAAGTACTTGTGCGAGGCGTTGTAGATGATGATCAAAAGTATCAGAAAATATGATTATATCATCTAGGTAGCATAGACACGTTTTCCATTTAAGGCCTCGAAGAATTGTGTCGATCATACGCTCAAAGGTGGCAGGCGCGTTGCACAAGCCGAAAGGCATTACATTAAATTCAAATAAACCATCGGGAGTAATAAATGCGGTTTTTTCCTTGTCATTTTCATGCATGGGGACTTGCCAGTACCCTGATCGCAAATCTAAGGAAGAGAAGTATTCAGCACCTTGAAGAGAATCGAGAGCATCATCTATTCTAGGCAGTGGATATACATCCTTACGGGTAATGCTATTAAGGCCGCGGTAATCAACGCAGAAGCGAATTCCTCCGTCCTTCTTTTTAACGAGAATTACGGGTGATGCATATGAACTGGAAGAAGGCCGAATAATTCCTTTGTCTAACATGTCATTGACATGTGTTTGAATTATAGATCGTTCAGATGGAGAGACGCGGTAGGGATGGCGTCTAACAACGGTAGGACTTTCAAGTTGAATGCGATGTTGTGTGACATTTGTGCGACTGAGCTTAGGTGATACGGAATCGAAGCTTTCTTGGTATGTCCGCAGTAAAGATAGCAGCTCATTTTTCTTTGTGGCATCAAGGTCGGAGCTTATGGTGTCTAATAGGGTGCTGTTACTCTTGCCTATTAGAGAAGGAAACTTTGTTTGAGTGACAGTAAGAGCCGAGAGTAGTAGGTCACTCTGTGGAGCAGCGGTGACTAGTTTGGTACCCTGGGGTATCAAGAGTGACTCTTCGGATGTATTATCTACTTCAATCAGTGCTGTACCATTGAGGAAACGTATGATTGACGGAGCAAGTACTAAGCCTTTCGAAAGAAATGAGTTGGAAGGATTTACAATAACATCAGCAGTAATCGGCCGTGTTGATAATAATGCCACTATTTGGCTTGTGTGCGGGTGGATAATAGAATCATTCTGAACTTCAAAACTGATAGATTTGTGGTTGTCTGGTTCCTCAAGTTCGAGTTCACTTAGAAATATTTCTGAGTTTTCACAGTCGATCACAGCCGAATTTTTGGAAAGAAAGTCCCAACCGAGAATCATCTTATGCGAGCAACTAGGCAGTACAATAAACTGGATATGATAGAAAGTGTCCTCGATAAAAACTCGAGCTGTACAATAGGCTGATGGCTGTATTAATTCCGTACTGGCCCCGCGTAAGGGTGTTCCCGAGAAAGGAGTTCGGACCTTATGTAATGATTTACAAATATCTTCTCGAATGGCTGAAACTGCCGCTCCGGTATCCACCAATGCCAAAATATCCAAACCTTCAACGCAAACTTTGATTAAATTGAATGGGACTACAGGGGAGTTGTGTGGGATTGAAATTGCGCAGCTCTCCCCCAAGAACTGCGGTTCTTAGTTTTCCGTCGTGTACTTGGGATAGGTCTGCTTAGAAGATATCATTGGTGATCAGGAGAACATAAATCGGGGATATATATATATATATATATATATATATATTAGGGCTGGGCAATTGATCGATTAACCAACCGATTAATCGATTAAGGCTTTAATCGCGATCAAATTTTTTGACCGGTTAATCGGTTTTTTAATCGGTACTCGAAAATGAAGTCAACTGACGCACGCATGGCTCTATCCTGGACGTCTCTGCCCGAACTAGGGGTTACCCATGCCTCTCCTCCAGCCCCCCCCCCCCGCCCGCCCCTTAACGTGTATGCGGTCGTTCTGTCCCGAGCGGTTGTCCGTTCCCAGCCAGGTGCAATGAGCAAGGTTCGTTTCTCGCGCTCGCGAAGTGTCACGTGTTCGAGGATATACACTACGAGTTCTGCCGAGGTCCAGACGAACCGCGAAACTTCACGTGTTGAGGATCTATTACACTTCCTGCCTAGGCAAGACAAACAAGCAGAAAAACAACCTGAGAAGCTAACAACGCCATGGTTACTTGTTCCAGTATTCGGCCCGTAAAAATGGTCGAGTTCATGAGTGTGAAAGGCAATCTCGCTGGAAAGTTTGGGTTTAAAGTAAACTCCAGCGGTGAAGTTTTTAACTCGAAGGAAGTACATAGCAACATCTGCAAAAAGCCGTTTTCGTACAGTGGAAGCGTAAGTTCACTTCAGAATCGCCTACGAGCGAAGCACCCATATAGCTGCAGCAAGGGCCATCCGCCAAAACGCAGACAACAATCAACGCCTTCTCATCAAGGTCTTTTTCTCCGAAAAAAGAAGAAAGCATTGCCCAAGTTCTGACTTCTTGTTTTCCTGCCGGAGGAATGTGGACAAACTTCTTTGTCTTCGGAGCTGGAGCAAAAATATGTGAGTTTTTCAATCGTTGAACTAGATGTATCCTCAATTCTAATTGTCCTTTGCGCCGTGTAACAGAGAGTAAAATAAGTCTTCAAAGGCAAGACGAGTTGTAGCATTCTTTTTAATGTGTTATTTATAAAAATCAACGCAACCGATTAATCGATTAATTAATCGATTAAAGGGTGGCGATTAATTGGGTTAAAATTTTTAATCGACGCCTAATATATATATATATATATATATATATATATATATATATATATATATATATATATATATATATATATATATATATATATATATACGGAAGAAAACGCGCACTAGAGACGGTGGTGGAGTTTTAAAAAAACATAATATTCGTAAAGTTGGTCGACGTTTCGGCCTGAGTAAGAACTTTTTCGAGACTGGTTCCATTTGACGAAATCTTGACACAATATTTCGTCAAATCTTCTGCCACTTGCACCCATGTGGTGCAAGTCGGAGGAGGAGATCGCGTGATAACCCTCGGTACTGAGCAAGCGCGCCGACCGAAGCAGAGGCGCGTGCCACGTGCCCATACTTCGTGCGTGGAGCTAAGTCGATGTTTGGATCATGTGTAAACTACTAAGAAGCAGTTTGGATCATGTGTTAAAGTTTTATAGCATCACCGTTATCTTGAAAAGAAGTTAGAAACAATTTTCGAAAATATTCGATGAAAAAATTAGGCCCTTTGACGGAAACAGACGCCAGTCATTTCCACTGTGCCCACGGGTTTTCATGGCATCGACGAATGGATTGCATGACTGCTGATTGTCTAGGGCACCATGCCCATATTCCTCTTCCATAGAAGTTAATTATTAGGATTCAAGCCCTCCACATAGTTAACCCATTGTTCTAACAATCGCTTTGTTTGTTTGAACTTTTTCCTATATGATTTAATCCTGGATGTTTTCCGCAAAAGCTTCAATCTTGTCAATTACACCGCCTTTAGCCTTAACACACACAAACACACGGGTTACAGTCACATCTTAGCGAAAATAGGTATGGTCCATTCTATGGATTCCTGTTAGTCACTCTGCTGCATCCCACACACAAGCCTTCTTGGCTTACGTGGGTACAGAGCGAAATGTATTCAAAAAGAAAATAAAGTGTACTGTATTGTATTGTATTAGTATTGTTTATGGACCATTTATGGACCGCTGGTTTGCCATAGAACGGCCGTAACAACGATATAGGGTTCTCCCAATACAGGAACGTTTTTCATTCCTTCATATTACCTTGCTATGGCACTGGAGAGCCTATCGAAATCCTAGTGCCCGTCTATGGAGTGAGCTATAGATTGGTAGATTAATAAAGTGATGCCGAGTATATGTTTTCGTTAAGTGTAGGTGAGGTGCCCAAGTTAAAGAGTTGTTACTTAGGCGCCGGGCATCAAAATGTTATATTGATGTCTAGAGACTTGTCCAATTTCAGTGCATATACAATTTGGAGGATGTAGTGTTCAGCTTGTAGTGAAATAATTCTTCCCTGTTCTTATCTTATTCTGTTTTCTGTTATTCTATTCTAAATACGATAATAGAGCCCCCGTTTAGCGACGACTTGAAACATAAAAGTTGCTTTGTATGACTAATGCTAGAGTCACTGAATGTTCCCAGAGGGCTGGAACTCCCAGGCTCGAGATGCCAAGATGACGGCTCAATCTTTTTTTTCTTTGCTGTGGTCACCGTGAGCTTTTAGAAAACATGTTGTTACGTAAAAACAAACGGAAGAAGCTATTTTTGTAAAAACATTTATCTGAGATTAGTACAAAAAGGACAGGCGCGTGATGTTTTTTAAAATATTTAGTTTATAAGATTTTGCGGCATAATAAACATTGTTTTTATACAACCATGTCTCACCGGTCGTTTCAGATAGCGCATCTTGACTTGAGCACGTCCTCACTTCGGTAGTAATTCGCGGCGTGTCCGCTTGGGAGTAGGGGATTGGCTTTTCTGAAAACACATCAACCGTATATGTTTCGGAGCCAAAATAGCCGATTGAAGCCAAAATAGCCGATTAAAGCCAAAATAGAAGAGTCGTTGCGAACGCCCTATTGAATGTGATACTCCCGAACCAATACAAGCAACCGTGCAGTTCCCCGAGTGGTTGGTGCGGGAGAAATGGCGCCGTTGAGATAGCTATTAGTTCGGTTATCGACTACAAATCGGAGCCACCTTTTCAGAAAAAAGCTCCACGGCAGTTTCCCAACTGAGTAGCTCTAGTAACGTTGGTCTCTGCGGACCCCATAGATATACCCCCTGCAGACTCAGTGGCTTCTATGCGGACTTCGTAGGGACTCAGCAGACCCTGCATGGCTTCGCTGCAGACCCCATAAGGACCAAGTGTAGACTCGTATGGCTTCCCTGCGGACCCCGTAAGTACTCCCTGTAGACCTTGTATGGGTTCTCTGGAGGCAACCTATAGACACCATATGGATCCTGTGTAGAAACCCTATAGAATCCGTATGGGCTCTAAAGGTGTCTTATTATAGGTTGAGTGAAGGATGACCTTACATTGTCACTTGAATAGGACGTCCATAGAACATCTGTTGGCCAATATTCAATATGGCGCCCATATGATGACTTCAGGAAGGCAACAGTAGTCGTGGTTTGCCTAAAGGTTCCTTATGTCTTTTAAGGAAAAATGCTTTATAAAACGTCCTCGGATTGTCCATACGTATTTTTGTAATGGCTAATAGTTTTAGAAGCGCAGGGGCTACTCTCGTGCACCTTCTTATATCTCCGTAGCCAGTGAGACTGCAGCATTTGCCAATTGGTACTCCAACGAACGGATCCGGATTGAAAACATTAATAGAGAAATACAATTCCTGCGTTTCGTAAGCTGCCAGGGATTACAACAAAGAAGACTTTTAATTAAACACTTTTAAATGAGTAAGAACGTTATGTGCAAAGTTTATCACCATATATTCTTTCTTCTTTTTTTGCTCACCTTTTGTTGTTGGTGAAAGATCAAAGATGAGAAGCGACGAGGATAGCTCTGGTACAACATCTTTATTGGCGTCGACTCCGTGGCTGCAGGATTCTCGCTGCCACGACACACATTTGGTAATAAATATGTACATGGGTGTATATATAAGGGCAACAAGTCTCTGCACATCAGCGGCGGGGACAGTCAAATATTTTGTGAGGTCGTTTATCAAGCCGCACTGGGTCAGGATCTACTCACTTTTTTTTCTCGTGGGTTCTCACTTTCACCGGTGTCTGTTTCACAGACCGAGCTATCACCACGCACCACGGGTCGTTCCGAACACGACACATAGCCTCGGGAGTTCGGCGCAAGCCCATCTCAGCCGTCGTCCAACGTCGAACTATGTTTGCAAGTCGTGCACTCAAATACTGTCTCTCGCGCCCCATCTATTCCATTAAGAACGCTGCAGTCACACGTTCCAATTGGGTACAAAATAGACAGTCGTTGTCAAAACCGCGACGGCCATTTTTCATAAGGGACGTCGTGATACACTCTGACACACCTAAAACTCACCACGCCGTGGAAACTTAGACAGGCCCTAGAAGGTCCTCCTCAAGACTCATCTCCAATGTCCGGCACACTGCCAGCTGACACCATAACAGGCGCTTCGCTAGACGAGTCTCGACTGCTCTCAAGACTATTTTTAGGAATATAACAGCCGTTTCTTAAGCCCCTTTTTAAAAGCATCCAATGGGTCACTGTTCCCGGTTGTTCCTGACTGGCTTCCAAAACCACAAAAGAAAGGAAAGAACGGTTGTTCAGACTTCGGTCCCTTCGTAATTTCCTTCAGCGTAACCTTCGTCCGGAGAGTAGCGGGCTTCCGTCCCCGCCGGTAGGCAGGGGGCGCCACTGGCGGTGCCCTCTTCCAACACACAGGTTCGGTAGGTCTCCAAGGTCCAGCCGCTTCTGGAGCGTACGCGGCGCCAGGCTCACAAAGTCCGTACTGGCCGTAGCATGGATCGGCAGGGTTAGCGTACCCGTTGCCCATCGGACCGTAGACGTCAGGTCTGACGTAGAGTTGATCCCCCGCGCCCTTCCCGCTGACCAGATCGGGAGCAGTCTGCTCCGAACCAGGACCCTGCTCGTCCTGAGGCGAACGCTGCAGAGCGGCTAGCTGAGCCGCTTTGGTGCCACATGGCGTCGTCACTTCGACCAGGTCTGCTTTACGCGCGAGTTGCTTGATCATTCCGGGAAACTTTGAGCGGGACGCCACCAGTGCTCGTTGTCTGGCCACAAAGAAGCAGAGTACCATGGCCAGGACGACCAGGATCAGGAAACTGGCCAGAATGATGGCGACCTTGTGGGTTCGCGAGAGTCCCTGGGTCATCGGGAGTGCCTGGACCACCGTCAGGGTCGTGTTGGCCACCCGGAGCCCCGCACGGTTCTCGGCGATGCAGACGTAGACACCGTTGTCTTCGGGTCCGGCCCTGAAGACCGACAGCCAGCTGAGTTGGAAAGGACCGCTTTGTTCGCGTTGAATCTGGAAGCGGGTGGTGTCGAGTTCTGGACCGCTGTCAGCGCCACTGGTGTTCATGGCGCCGTAGCCCCAGTCCGCCGCTTCCCACCTGTACAAAGTACGTATATTTGTGATATCATTATGCTTGGTTTGTGCTGGGTGTCATGGCGCTGTAGCATAAATGTAACTCCACATATGCTTCGTTAATACAACAGGTGTGGACGTAATTACGTCATCCTAACTTATGAGGTTAACGAAAGGCGTACCTGTGTCCTGCTGATATTATAAGACCGAACATCATGCTAAAACTAGTATTTTCTCAGCGGCACATTGTCTTACACAAGAAAAATTCCATGTTGGCTCTGGACCCTTAGAAACATTATATTAAGCATTTACTTAGCTCGATCTATACTTCGTTTCACCTGAGGTCCGAGCGCGAACGATGTTATGAGCCGAAAAGCCAATCAACCAGCGCAAAAAGTGCAACGTCATTGTTTGCTCTCTGCGCTTGATAGGACTAGCCGGCGTAAAAATACGCACAGCGAACGGCGAACACCAGCTAGTCATATCAACTGCAGAGAGCAGGCCATGACGGTGTGCCTCTTTCGCTGTTTGATTGACCCTTCGGCTCATAACATCGGCCGCGCTCAGACCTAAGCTGAAACGAAGTATAGTTACCCTCATAAATACGCTTGTGAAAGGACATACCGCTAGCTCATTTCGTTGTAAGAACACAGAACTGGGAAACTGCTATACAAGAACAAAGAATAGGAACTGAACGGGAATGTTATGATACGGTGACTGCACTGTGTTCATATTTGCACACTGCAGGATTCGTGGAATTACGTCATATTCCTTTTGTCTCGCCGATAAGAGCAGAACTCTTACAATCCCCGTTTTCGATGTTCCTTTAAAATACGCAGTTTTAATCTTAACTCTGGGGCTACGTAGAGCACGCTAAGAAACATCTGCACGTTCACTTTCCCGTAGAGAGCGGGGAAAGCCAATCACCGCAAAGGATAGACGGATCCCAACGAATGGAAAAGTTCAGATTAAAAATATTTCTGACAACAGTGCAATGCACGCAGGAATACAATGAGCAGGTAAAGCGTAATTCTCATCATCCTTGCGCCCATCACAATTTCAAATGTAGTCATATATAAGCTCCGTCATTCGCGGGCCCCCTTCTATTGATCGAAGCCATTAGCTGCATTTGTGTTCTGCAAAAAACAAAGGACTCGCACATATATTTAAGAGTCTAGAGTCATCAAAGCAAGCGTACATAAGAACTCCGCGCGAAAAACTCACCTGATGTTTGCTGGCGGATCTGCCCTGACCCTGCAGACGAGTGTGGCATTTCTGCCCTCTTGCACACTAACCAGCGAGTCCGCGTGCACCTGCGGCGGACACGCGAACTGGTCCAGCGACAACACATCCCAGGACGCAGACTCGAGCCTCGGCGGCCCGGCACACTTTGGCGGCACACTGAGCGGAATGTTCCGAGCGTTCATCCACCGCCGAAGACTGCTGGAGTCGACAGTCGCACTGCCACTGGTTCCCGTGAAGGTAGAGGGTAGACAGCCTTGGCAACACGGACACCGCCTGTGCGGGAAGCGTGGCGAGCCGGTTGCCATCGAGCAAGAGGAACTCGAGGGCCGGGAGGCCATCCAGGGCTCCCAGGTCCACGGACCTCAGCTGGCACCGGGACAGGTGGAGGTAGTTGAGATGGCTCAGACCGGCGAAGCTGCCGTTCTCCAGCTGGGCGATCGGGTTCCCGCTGAGCTGGAGACGACGCAAGTGCGGCACGCTCACGAGGGCCGAACTTGGCACCGCCGTGAGCAGGTTCCAACTCAGGTCGAGTTCCACGAGGTTGGTGAGCTGCTGAAACGCATCGCTGGCGACGCGCCCGAGTCGACACTGCGCGAGGAACACGCGCTGGAGGTTCACCAGGCCGCGTTCCTGGAACGTCCGTCCGGGAAGCGAGTGGAAGTTGTTTCTCTCCAAGTGGATGACCTGCAATCCTGGTGGGAGCCCCGCCGGCACAGAGAACAGTCCCTGGCTCATGCACTCGGCAGTGTGCTTGCCGTTCTTCCACTTGCACGAGCAGGCGTTGGGGCAATGTCCCGAGCTGGACGGAGCGGAGGAAGAAGAGGATGGAGACGACCCGGAGCTCGAAGTCGACTCAAGAGCAGACGACGATGGGACCTCGGTCGCCTGCAGCAGGCAGCAGAGGAAGAACCACCACTGGGGAGTCATCCTCGAAAATGTCACGTGTGGCCTGTCCTCCCCGGGACGGTTGCGGACATCACGACGGCCGGCCTGCAAATATCAAGAAAAAAACAAGAAAATACTGTTGTCAGCACAATTAGGTTCTAAGCACCGGTGTTTTATTTATTTATTTATTTTGAATGCACTCAAGGCCCATGGGGCATTACAGAGGTGGTGGGTAGCATGGAGTAAATACATCAACAGTGGTACAATATGCAGTAAAAATGCAAACATTAAACAAGTGCAGGATTAGAAAGATATTCGCTTATGGCGTATTTAAATCATGACGAATCTTCAATGTAGTCAATGGAAGGGGAAGCTGGTTCCACTCTGACCTGGTCTTGGGGATGAAAGAATAAAAACAAAAACGTATTTGTGCTGCAGTAAGGAATGGCAGCCTTGAACTGGTAATCCATGCGGGATGAGAGGTATGAAAGTGAAAGGCTGCAAAATAAGTTACTGTTTCAAAGATGGGATGTAAAAGAAAATTTTATGAAAGAGAGAGAGAGAGAGAGAGATGCAAAATTTTTCTTCGAATCAATAGATCAGGAAGTCCGAGATTATATATCATTAACAAAATGCTAGCAAGACGAAAATAGTGAAATAAAATAAAGCGCGCTGATCGATTATGGACAGATTCAATCGCATCAATGAGAGTACGCTGAGCAGGGTCCCATATACTTGACGCGTATCCTAGCTTTGGGCGGATGAGTGTCCGATATAAAAGTAGCTTGAGAGAGGAGGGGACTTGGGCAAAATTACGACGCAAGTAGCCGAGGGTGCGATCTGCATTGTTAATGACATAGTTGACGTGGGTATTTCATGAGAAATTATTAGCTATGTGAACTCCTAAGTACTTGTATGATGTAACATGCTCTAATGAGGTGCCATTCATTTTGTAGTCGCAGGTTTGAGAGGGATTAGAGAGGCGTTAGGTAGTCATGCTCTTGTATTTACTTATGTTTAAGGCCATCAGCCATTTGTTACACCTATTAGTAATGTTGTCAAGGTCAGATTGAAGGAGATAATTATCATATTGGTTGATTATTTCGCGTTTAAGAGCACAGCTTTATCGAAGACTGAATGCAGTCGGGAAGATAATTAATATATATTAAAAACAATAAGGGACCCAAAACAGAACCTTGAGTGACGCCAGATTTTACGCCAGAATAAGATGAGTCACAGTTGTTGGCCGTTACAAATTGGGTGCGGTTTGCTAAAAACTATTCAAGTCATTTTAGGATATTAGGGTCAATATTTATGGTGCTGATTTTAGAAGTAATAAATGATGGGTACCTTATCGAATGCCTTTGCGAAGTCAAGGAAGACGCAGTCAAATGATAATCCACAATCTAGGCCTGAGGTTATGTTATGGGCAAAACAGAGTAGTTGCGATTCACAAGCGTAATGCTTACGAAAACCATGCTGAAATGGGCTGAACAATGAGTTCGATTCGAGAAATGACACCATGTTCGAATATATTACATGCGCTAGAAGTTTACAACGGATGCTCATTAGCGAAATAATTATGCGCTTAAAAGGAAACTGTGCGTTACCAGATTTATGCAGAAAAACCACCTTCCCGACCTTCCAATCCTGCGGTACCAGAGAACACTGAATAAGCTGCCTAAATATTTGCGACAAAAATATAGACGAGTAAGCGCAGGAAATCTTAAGAACTTCAAATTAATTCCATCAGCGCCACATAAAAGGAAAGTTTCAGATTCTAAATTAGATGCCTAATTTCTAAAAAATCAATAACGATGGGTCCATTGGGAAACAATGGCGAGAAGACACTTGAGGCACAATAGTAGAAGGAGGGTCAGAAAATTATTTTCGAAAGGCGTTGTTTAACGTTGAGCAACATTCTCCAGTGCGGACGACCTGAAAATTCAAATCTACAAGACATATAGCGTTTTTCAGTGTAGGTTTTATAATCTTCCCAAACTGCGAAGGATTTCAAGAAAGAGTCAAGCGGAGGGTATTGCTAAAGAAAGTGCGCTTCGCCTCTTTGATAGCATTGTGATAAGCGCACGGACTGTCTTGATATGCGCACCAACGTATGGGATTTTTTGTGCGTTTCGCCAAGCGAAAGAGCCGTATGTTTGTATTTTTAGTAACCTATTTAGGGCGGTGGTAAACCAAGGTGAACGTTGTTTATCGGAGATGATACGAAGTGGTATATATTTATGAATTAACGACATGACTTTTTCTCTCAATAAATTCCAATTGCATTCTACAATGCGTTCAAAAACACCCGGAATATATACATCGACGAATAGCTCAAGCCCGGTATTAGTTTGTGAATAATCTCCTCGTTTGTAGTCTCAAAGTGTGAACAACAATATGAGGATTACGTGTGAACGCTCGTTCAGAATGGGTTATGTTTCCGCTATCGACCGCAGCAATAACCATACAGTCCAGGCAGAATAGCAGGATTTACCGGAGCTATAGTTTCATCTCTCGATATTGAATGCAGAGGCCAAGTTAAATAAAAAGTAAAGAAAATAAGAAAAGATGTTCAACACTGAAGAATTTTGAGATGGCCTGTTTCTTCACTTAGTTGCACCTCGGTCTCGGACATCGATCTTGAAAGTACACTTGGTCTTGAAAGTTATGCAACTACTTGTTGATACACTTTAATAGTCAACTTTACATTACCGCACTCACTGGTCTTCCTTTTTCTTCTCATTCCTTTAATCACAGCGCGGGGTGAAGAGATAGTGAAGGTATGCATCACTGACAGTGTAAGAAACGCAAAGTCCAGAGCATGTTATTACTACTCAGCAGCCAATGAGATTACGTTATTCCTTGATAAAAACACCCAAGAACGATGCAAAGGAGCTTTAGAATAATAAGTCACGCCCTGTGTTTGTTAGGGTGTCACCGACTATAGTTAGTTGAAACATGAGAGCATGAAAGACAGGCTGCAGCCACATTTGCCCGTGAAAAAATGGGTCACTAGGCCACGCACTAGGAACGCACCATACTTATGTCGTCATGGAAAGAGAGAACCATTCATCAGCACCCTTGCATTTCCAAGTAACACACAACGAAAAAACTGCGCTTAATGCGAAGTGCACCTCCGCTCATCAAAACTTAAATGGCACCATCGCTTTTTTTTGCATTTTTTAGGTTTTTTTTGGTTCGTCAGATTATAGTCCTAATTGACAGTCTCGTTGACGAGAATAATCATACCCCTCATACTCGCAAACCCCGCTTTACAATAACTAGAGCGGAAGCCCCCAACTTCCACATTAAAGTCAGCTTTGAACGGCATCTCCTCGCGGCCTCCGAGCACGGCCGTCGTCCCCCTCAAACACCCAACCGAACCCACGCCTCAAATTAACTGCGGCGACGTTGGTAGACGTGCTAGCGGTCAACCGGATCGCATAACGCACAACACACATACACACACGCGCGCGCACACACGCACAGAGAGACGCACGCATTGATACACACACACCCGCACACTCAAGCGCGCACGCACGCACACAGACACGCACGCACACGCATACATATTTCCATACGAATACACGCGCGCAGGCACGCGCACACACACACGGAAACCCCAGGCTCGCGGTCATTCGGCTAAGCACCGGGTAAAGCGAGGCTATCGGAAATGCCCCTTGGCATAACGAAACTCATCGAGCGCGAGGCTGGAGTGACTTTGGGGTCCGATGCCGTCGAAGAAGGGAGGGGGAAGCCATGGTCGACCACCGAACTGGCTGCCCACCGAGCCGCAGCCCCAAACCACCCGCCCCTCCCCCAACTCCCCCACGACTCTGCCGATAAGGACAGTCTCCTGACGAACACTGTAATTAAGCGGGAGAATGGCGACACCGCGAACCACCTCTCCTCCCCCCCCCCCCCCCACGACTTGTCCCCGTGGCTTCGAAAGTCACACACCCTGCGTGCGGATCGCGGGAAGGGGGGGGGGGGGACGTAGGAGCCGGCGGCTTGTCCCCAAATTGGGCGAGATAAGGGTTTTTGAATCTAGGCAGTAAAACGGTGGGGTCATAAGCGAGAACAACGCCGCCTGGTGGGGCTGGTAAGCCGTGGCCTTTCTAGGGTCGTGCGGAGTTGGAAAAGGATAATGGAGTAAAGTTTTGTCCTTTTTTTTTCTTTTGGGAAAGACACGATGATAGCTAAAATTACAAATTACCATCGCTAAAGGCATACAATGCGTGCAATGCAGTATTTAAGAAGAGATTGTTTAGTCTTGTTCAGAATACATGAAACAGTCGTTGCGAAAGTGAAGAGCACATTGTTTATTAGTTTCTCCGCTAAGTTTAGCGAGGAAATATACGTGACATGATCTGACGTCACGTGGCGTCAGGCCATGTGACATCACGATATCACGTGATATCAACATGGTGACCCTATGTCGCGTGACCACGTCGCATGACGACTGGTCCCGAGCCAGGATCATTTCGCACCCTGAGAAGGGTTGTTGATGGCAGACGATAAGTTCCTTTCCTCACCGCTCGTGCTCATGATGTCATCTGAAGGCATCCTGTAGGGTGGGTCACTTTTCATCAACTTACGCGTTCTTCAAAAAGAAAATATTCTAAACTACGCAGATGAATGAACCGCACTTGATGGAATGGGACAAAGGTTACGCTTGAGACCTATGCCTATCAATGTTCTTCTGTCCCTCCTTTTTTATCTTCAAGTTTCCTTCCCAGACTCGGGGTTTCAACATCATGACTAAGGTTAGGAAGCCGCCAAAGGACAAAATCTTTGGCGGTGCCTGGATTCCAGCTGCTGGTGCCCCGATATCCGGTCGGGTAACAGTGGTGTAGTGATTGGTATAACCGACCGGAAAAAAAAGGGAGATCCGGAGCTCAAATCCCGGCTCCGCCAAGTATTTTGTCTTTCGGTGGCTTCGCAACCCTCGTTCCATTCGATAAATTACAGTTCAGTCATCTTTATACTTTCGAATGATATCTCCTATAGGAAGTATTCACAAGTTATCAGCAGCAGGTATGGATAAAGCCATTTATAGTCTGCCACGAACGTGAGGTTTGACGATGCGAAAGGCTGTCAGCATGCGCTTAACCACATACGACACAACTATGGCTGCCACTGAATACTCCCTATAGCGGTCGGTATACGCGTGAGCGTCTTCCGACCTTCGCTTAAACCCGAGTTAAGATGGCCTGTCTTGAGGGGCCGAAGGAAAGCGGGAGAACTAAAGGGAAGGAAGCGGAACGACGAAGAGAGCTGTGATCGATGGGAGCACCGCCGGGGGTGGCAGTGTCCACCCCAACAATGCTCCCTTTGACACTCATAAATATTGTTAGCGCGTACGGCCGGCTGCGAAGCAAGCCAGGCACGATCCACCCGGTTCCCCTCCTCCCCTCGGTAGACGTCGCTCGGACAGCAGCGGTGCCCGGAGAAACCGCGTTCTAGGGGCGCTCGACAACAAACCTCCGGATTTTCGAGGAACAAAAGGGCTGACCAACTCTGGCAGCTTAAGAAACACGTGACTTCTTGCGTTCGCGCTTCTTGTTTTGTGATTCGTTACTCGGCGTTCTTATTGACTATACTTCGTTTCAGCTTCCGTCCGAGCGCAGCCAAAGGCTGGGGACGGTTCGCAACTTCGAGAAGAGCATTCCTACGCACCACAAAGTAGTCCGCAAAAGTATATATATTTATCTTTTTTTAAATAGCTGTTTTGTGCGTAAACGTTGCACAATATTCCAGATGTGTACTGCTGAGAATGATTTGCAACTAAAGGAATGAATTGTCGGAAGTTTATGTTTTTATTAATATATGTCAATGCATGTGGTTTGGTGAAAACACGTACATCCGCTGGCAACACTGCTGCAGCGCTCGCTCGGTTTTCTGTGTGATTTTGTTCCCGTAATGGCCGAATCATGTGCAGCGTGCTTCGCTGCTTTCCTCACCGAGTCGTTTCAAAACGTCCTTTCGCAAAGGCACGTTTGGGCGTCAGGCGCGAAAGGTCGTGATGAATGTCTACTTTCAAATTCGGCAGGAGACTCCGGCCGCGTCGTACCGCGAATGCGTTGTAAACAAGAAAAGCGTCCGGGCCACTACAATTCACTGATACGCGGCGAAATCAGGGCACCCCTTTACCTGCCGATCACGTTGAACGCCGAGAAGCTGGTGGAAAGGCCTGCGCCTCGAGCCCCGGTATATCCAAACAATACAAGGAAACATCAACGGTCGGGTCATCGGGCACGTTGGAACGTGTACTTACATCTCGAAACTATGCCGAAATGCCGAACAGGATCGAAAGCTCGGACACAGACGCCAGCGGCCAGCCTACGTACTGACATCCCCTATGACTAAATTTCAGAACGTGAAAGGGCACGTTTTAAACCTGTAGCAGACGATACCGTTGATACACCCGTAGCAGACGAAATACTCGGCGAGCGCGGGAGGCGCTGACGACCAGCGGCGAAGCGGAGTGATACAAAAGTGCAGGCGAGATCGCGTGACCTGTTGCCGGCGTGTGATTGGCTCCGGCCACACGTAGCTTTGGCTGCGCTCGGACGGAAGCTGAAACGAAGTATAGTGGAACATAGTCCTATCGACTGCGCAGCGACAATAAGCTTCTTGGGACTCGCCATACTCTGCGTTTCGAAAGTTTGTCGGTGACTATCAATGCGGGGCTCAAGTTCGTCTGCTTCTTGCTCAGGGGTTGCGACGATGTCGGAACGCCGAGCTCTTATTGGCTGATTGAATAAAATATTGGATAGAGTTCAAGGCATCTATAGCTTTGATGTCTACCCACTATCCTTCCAGTCAAAGCCAATCAGAACTCGGCGTTATTCTGACGTCACCGCAACCCTTGTGCAAGAGGCAGACGAACTTGCTCTACGTATTCGAGAAAAGGAATCGCGTCCGCTCTCCTACCGAGTCGGTCGTCGGTGGCTGACATCGCGGGTTGGTTTTCGTGAGCCCGAGTTAAGTGGTTTTCGAACGCCGCCATGACGTGGACTGTTACGACTTGGGTGAGGTCCAATGTTAACCTGTGGTCTAACCTGATTTTTTGTTTTGGGTTTTTTTACAGAAAACGTTTTGACGTGGTTTTTCACGAGAAGAGTGTGGCCTTACGGAAACGTTCGCGCAAGTCCTACATTTAGCGGGACGTGACATCGCCCGCTAAATTGAGCCCATATAATTGATATCAAACAGGGATTCTTAATTAGAAGTGGAAAGACACACGCGTCATTCTGCTGCCCGTTCTGAAGCTCCGGACTTTACCCGCAGGATTAAGATATACACTTTTTTTCTTCAGAAGGTTAGAAACTAGCGCCACTTTGGTGATGCGATATGATGCATACATTGGCTTCCACAAAAGCGCGTGGATGATAAGGTCGAGAGCGCAGTAGCTATGACCTTCCATCACCGTTACATTCAATACCAGATCTGATGCTTTTGTCAGACAATAGATCGCTTCTTACGCAGCTTGCGTCAGAGATTACATCTGAATAAATCTTGACTTTAGGGTGGCGTAAATCTTTTACAACAACTTGCCTAAGATGCTTAATTATAAGAACAAGGACACAGGGAAAGGTGTAAGAATGTTTTCCGCCGAATAACCGGTCAAAGAAAAGAGCTCGAAAAATAAGCAACTCCTATAGTACTCAACATGCGAGGAAGCAAAATCTTCACCATGGGGCAAATACACTTTACGAAACTTTTACTTTAACGAAGGTCAGGGTCGGAATAAAACAAAGACGTCTCTTGTCGTATCGAGCACGCCGGTCATTGCTCAAGCAACCATATGAATTAACTTTGAGCGGAAAACTGGCAAAAAGCACGAGGCAAAGCCAGGCCTTTACACCGAGAGAAGCTGGAGCGCTTGATCTTTCTCGTCAAAACAATAATAACCTATTGGGTAGTATGGGGATTGGTGGCCGAGTGGGCTAGTGCAGACCAGCTCGGAGCACATGGAGCGAAAGCTCGCGCTACAGCACCCAAGAATCCTGGGCTCAATCCCTACTCTAGCTGGTTTAGATTTGGACGAGCGTCATACCGGCATGCGGTTGTGTATCACTACTGCGTGATGCACGTTAAAGATCCTAGGTTAGCATTTCACACTGTACTGGCTAAATTTCTCATCTACAGCTCAGACACCAGACGCCCGTTGGGGCTGGCTAATTTTCGACTGTATAAACACACACAAACAACATTATTATTGGGTAGTAAAGTGAACGGAGATTCAATCACTTGGCAAAAGCCGGCGTTTATGAAGGCACTGGTGTCACTATAGTCACTGAAGGGCTGGGCAGTATCACGATACAAATGTAGCGCGATGGTATCTTAGAGATATTTTCGAGTATCGGCATCTCCGTATAGAGATAAATTTCAAGATATGCATTTGTAATACATTTGCGATATATCGCGTGTATCGCGATACTCTTCCTGACTCGGGTATCTGCTATATGTGTTGTCGAAAATGAACTGTCACTTTTTACGATAAACTGAAAACCACCTTCATGGTGTAAGGGAGACCCAGACTTTGAATTATGGACCCTGTGCACAACCCGCTCTAAAGGGAAGAGCCCGGTTACCTTGCATATCAGTCACAAAGATGTAAAAAAAAAAAGCCCCTTCAAAAGAAAAGGTAGTTTGAAGAACGTCACTTGTAAGAATAGGAGGATATATGCTCCTTCCAGAAAGCCCTCTATCCTTCCGCTTCGGCAAAGCGAATGCTGCCAAAGAGGCGAATTGGAGAGGAGGAAAAATCTGCCATGAACAGTAGACAACTTTAGTAGGGGCTTATGAGCATGGAACCTGTCCAGGTCCCGTGCAGAATAGGTCTGTCTTCGTTGTCCTATCTCCCTGTCCTGGGTCACTCCTCACGACTAAAAAGGTTTATTTTGAGCATACATTTTTCTAAAGCGTGGCAAGAAGTCAGATTTCTAAAGACAACAATTGTTTTGTTTTTTACGAGCATTTGAGATTGCAGCTATCAATAGATGACGAGTTCTAGGCAAGAGGAGGTGCATGAACTGACTCAAAAAAAGGAACGCAAACACTACCATTTGCACTCGTCACAAACTGTAACGTCAGAACCTACCCTGCTTCGGGGGAAAATGTGTTCCTTTATGTATCTCTATCTATATTCCGAAATACCTACTTGCCGTTTTTGCAGAAGTTTCTAAGTGGTAGCCCGTTATATAAAAGATAAATGCATCTTGGCGTCAGCACCTTAGCTTTAAAATACATAAATCTCAGTATTTGTATTGCGGAATACGTGTTAGGAGTATCTCTGCCCAACCCTGGAACGGGAGGGCATCTTTTTGAAAGGCCCATCCTCCAAGAGGGTGTCGTCGCTTTTCGCGGTGCTTTAGCTACGCTTGAACACTCGACGCTGACAAGACGCCGAAGCCCTATCGAGTGTAGAAAGGTCGTGCTGGAGCCGTGACTGCTGAAGGACCTCCCTGCCGCTCTCATCATGTCAGGGACTATAGATGTTGGAGTGCCTCTACACGAAGCGCCGACAGGTCAAAGAGAATCCCCGTTCTAGGTAGAGTGAAATTTAGGCACCGGGCAGCGTTAGGTGATTTCAGTACAACCGTATTAATTTTGTTTCTTCCAAAAGGCGCAAAAGATCTTTCTCCCTTTTTCTTCTTTTCTCGCGGATGGACACCGGCACAATCATCGCTCAATCGTCTATTCACGGGAAGAAGTTTGGGTATCGCCGCCTGGTGGAGTTTTTTTTCACAACCCAAAGTGAGGATACTTAAACTTTCTTTGCTGGTGCAAGCGCGTGCAATGCCAAGCTTCTATGCACTGTGAGAGTTAGAACATAGCTGCGTGGATAGCACGTGCACTCCCCAGAGTGAGGAAGACAGAAGCGGCCCTAGCGAGCTTCTCAGCGCGAATAGTTGACCCTTCTCAGTGGTGAGTGCGCCATCACTCTCTGACACCAGAAGCCCCTACTCACCACTTGCTATCAAGTTGGATCTGATATCAAGGTTCAATCCGCCGCCTCTTTTTTCCTTCTACCTTCTTTTTATGTTTATAAGTTGTCAGAATAAAAGAAGCTGATTTTTGACTGCCGAAGAATTATAAATATATATATGTAAAGAAATATTTCGGCATTTACGGTTCCAAAACCTGAGCCGAACCAAGTGCCATAGCCACCACCCCGTAACAGCGCCGAAGAAGAATCAAACACGAAGGGAGCAAAAGGGAAAGTTGGAGGTAGGGGAGGGAGAGAGCCTAATAAGTTGGAGCCGTCGGCGAGCCGTCGCTCCTCAGACTAGGCAAGTGCATTAAACTCAGACTGCCTGGTCAGCCAAGCGCAAAGCACTCGAATGGGCGACGACAGACCCCCGCCTCCCTCGGCCTCCTCCACTACCGAGAGCTCTGCTTCGCCACGAACGATTCTTTTATGTTCCCTACCTCCCACTTCCACCGACCCCCCACTTCTGCTCCGCTTGAGCGAACTTTCACTCGGCCGGCGACGACTAACAACAGCGGCAGGCACACAAGTACGATTGCTTCGCAGCGCAATGGAGGGGCTGGAAGGGGAGAAAAAGGGCCACAAAAGAAGAGAGCGCACTTCGATTCGCTTCGATTGGGTGGCCGTCGACACGTGACGTTGGTCTCGGGCAGTGAGTCTGTCTGGCGTGGGACGCTGATAGATGTAAGCTTCGGGCGCACTGCTAGTATATCATCCAAAATACAGTTTGCAGAAACTAGAAAGTTTTAGGGAACTATTTTTGCACATCCTATACGGTACGATGAAGCGTCCGGTACGAACTGCGCATGTGCTACCGCAGAAGACTCGCACATGCGCAGTTGGTACCGGAGGGCCTATCGTACAGGATTGGACGTGCAAAAACGGTTCCTTCAAACTAGAGAGTTTTAGGGAGCCGGAATAAAACACGGTTGATGGACCAAACGATCGGTACCCCGGATAGGATCTCGAACCGATCGTTTTTCCTGAAACGGCTTTTAGAGAACCGCGTTTGCAGACGACCGGCGCAGGTCGCGCCCCCTTTTAACGGATATGGGGGGATGAGTGTTTGGTAATTTCACAGAACTGAAGGAAAAACGTTTCCTTCAGTTTTGGTTAATCATTTTTTGTCTGGTTTTGTTAGAATGGGAGCGCTAAATGTGGTGGCGGCGTCTCCACCCTGACAGAACAGTTCGTCTGGTAAAGAAGCAGACGATCTTCGCGGCAATCGTAGTGCTATAATGTTTTGACGATGAGTCCGAATGAGCTTTATTTGGCGAGTAAAAACTTCGAAAAAGTCATTTTGTTCAATTTGGCTACTTCAAAAAGGACAAGATCGTTGACGGCTAGACTAGGGACGTTCGATTTTTCGTTGAAGGATGAACTGGATGTACTGTACAACGACAACTTCGCTTCCAGTAAGCCGGCGTAGCTCATACGGGGCTTGAACCCCCGTCGTCGGCATCTTCATGAAAATGAGCAACCGACGCTTGAACCAACGCCACATCCCCACAAACTAAGACAAACGAACAATCTGACTCTAAAAAAGCGTTGGAGTCTTTTTCGCATTTCGCTTGTTTTTTGTTTGATTTGTCGCGATTTCGAATTGGTTCTCTCACCGCCACCATGACTTTTTGTCCAGACAAATCCACGAATGGTTTTATTGACGTTTAAAGATTCGGCATGCTTCTTCCCACAGCGAAACAGTCGTTCTATAAAGCAGTCAAGACGCTTCTGATGTCAGTCGCTTTTACCACACGATCACAGCTTACGGTTCGGACACTGGACTACGGTGAGGCAGCAGTGACCTCGCGCATGCTCAGTCCATACGGGAGGACCCATCGTATCCTATCGTTTAGGCAAAGGCTGTTTCCTAAAACATACTAACGCCCCTACTGGCATCGTGCCCTTGCGTCCGTTCTCACTGCTTTTTATGTCTGGCACTTCCGATGCTCAAAAACAGAGTCGTTAAACAATAAAGACGAAATACGTGCACAGGTGATGCTGACCGCGTTGGCCATCCGGGACGGCGTCTTTGAAAAATGTAGACAGTGAAATGCAAGCAAGGGGGGAGAGGCTTCGTCCATGGAAAGAGGCTGACTTGAAAAAGGTTAATTATGTTATAATGTTTTCAGCAAAGATTATGCATTTTTAAGATGTAGGAGTAGTGCGACTGTAACTGAATAGTTATTATAAGAGAGAAAGAAAAAGAAGCACACTCTTTTGAGGTTGAGGTCGCCCCAACAACAATGGCAACATGCACGCGCTCACCACCACCAATCATATTCTCTTTTTTTTTATATAAAAATCTATACATTATTATCTTCCTCGCGCGTTATTAATACTATCCCCCCTCACGGCTGACATATGATTGTTTGGAAGTAATACCGCGCAGATGGGCTCGGCAACACCCGTGGAACGATGAAGGCTAAACTGTTGCTCTTCGTCATACAGATCCTGAGTCAGCCGGAACATGGTCCATTCCCAGCCAAGCCCGCCCAACCGCCTGGAGCGAGCAAAGCCGCCAGCGCTATCTTCGAATCTGCTGCGCCGGATTATCTGCATCTCGCCACGGTAACACCATCGACAACGACAGCATCGGCTACAAAAGACCGCGCGCTTCGACAGTTCGCCTATGGGCTCGGCAACACCCGTGGAACGATGAAGGCTAAACTGTTGCTCTTCGTCATACAGGTTGGTGAACCAAAACCGTTTTATTGTTTTAAGAGCGACTGTATTTGCCTTGTAGTCCTGCCGAGCCCACAGGCATGCCTGACGCCTCTTTGGAAATTGCTGCTTCTGTTCTTATGTGGTGATATAGAGTCTAATCCAGGTCCGCTGACCAAGGCCCAAAGCGAAGAACTTCGCTGAGTATACATCTTAAAACCTGAGACTGTGGTTGGAAAAGTTGAAGGTATTTAGGAGAGGCAACAAGAAAAAGAAGAGGCAAGGTCTCAAACTCAGCTAAAATCTTTATTGCGTTCGCGTCTTATATACTCCGCTTCCAATGACGTCACCAACGTTGACTCCCAACCGTCACAGTTCAAACCACCAGACCCGAAACCGAGGACAAAGCAACAAGCGGACAACTTTATACAATGGCTTATACCTGACCTTAATCTTCGCTAACATCAATGTACCAGTTACAAAAGGACCGAAGGTTTACGGCACCCTCCACAAAATTTGATAAGAACTACATCACAAAAAGCAAACTACCGTTCAGAACCTCTTTATACAAACAAAAGACAAAGAAAACCAGGAAGTCCAAAACGATAACGACGCCTCGAAAGGATCGCTCAAACCAGGATACTAAGGTTCATTGCTTTGTTCAGCATAGAAGGCCGCTTTTACAACCGCAAAAAACGCTTCGCTTCGTTCCCAACCTGCAAAGACGCCTGGCTGATGCAATTACCCGACGTCTTAATACAAACAGTTTCCTGAACAACACGTTTCATGTCATCTTTCTCTTTACATATTACCTCCGTTTTGACCAAACAGCCTTACAACCGCGACATTCCTGTAAGTGCCTAGCTAACTCGGAGTTTGAAGCATTGTTCCGGACATTCCTTTTATGTTCAGTGAGCCTATCATTTAAACACCTCGAAGCGTGAAGCGGAGTATATAAGACGCGAACGCAATAAAGATTTTAGCTGAGTTTGAGACCTTGCCTCTTCTTTTTCTTGTTGCCTCTCCTAAATACCTTCAACTTTTCCAACCACAGTCTCAGGTTTTAAGATGTATACTATTCACCAGCTCGCCTGCACACATGACCAAGTCTTTGTACTTTCTGCTGAGTATTCATGCAATTGTAACAAAACTTGAAACTGGACAATCTGCTTTGATAAATCAAGTAAAAGAACTCAACGAAAAGCAGGCGCATACGGACAAGCTTGTAACAAGTCTAGCCTCCCGAGTCACCAACTTAGAGGCGGATTTGGCTACGGTAAAATCGAATCCTGTGACAGTTCACACCGAGGGCGCCAACGCTGCTATCACGGAGTCTCATCTAAAACAATTGGAAACACGTTGTGACGACGCAGAGAGCCGAGCACGCCGGTCTAACTTACTATTTTATGGTCTGGACGATAAGGAATCAGAAACTTGGGCTGAGTCAGAGCAGATTGTCCGAACTATGTGTGCCGAAAACCTTGGCATTGTGCTAGACGACTACGCCGTAGACAGAGCACATCGTCTAGGCCAATTCAACCCTAACAAACGTAGGCCCATTATTGCAAAGTTCTGCTTTTTCAAACATAAACAGGCCATTCTTTCCGCTGGTGTTAAACTGAAGGGTACTAATCTATCTGTTGGTGAAGATTTTCCGGTAAACATAAGAACTGCTAGGAGGGAACTGCTCGCGTACGTGAAACCCAAAAACTGTCGATTTAAGCTTCGATATGATAAGCTCTACGTAGATAACACCTGTTTCGTTTATGATCACGCTAACCAATGTGTAACTGCCAAGGACGAATAGCAACCCAAGAATAAAAAATATGTTTCTTCCGCCCCTTCTGCATCGTCATCAAAACGAACCGAAGATTCATCCTACGCTTACTCTGTTCTATTTACAAACATAAGAAGTGTGCTTTCTAAACGCGATGCTTTGTATTCTCTAATCGACTCAACGCAAGCTGACATAGTTCTTTTAACCGAAACGTGGCTCACCCCCGAGATTCATGACTCTGAAGTTTTCCCCTCGAGTATGAATTTCAATTTGTATAGATGTGATAGAATGTGCAAACGGGGTGGGGGAGTACTGATAGCTGTGAACAACCGCCTGACGGTATCACGAGTGACTACTGCACCGGGCTTAGAAGCGGTTTGGTTATACGTTTCATCACATTCTTTTCAAACAGTCATTGGCCTCTGCTACAGACCACCTGACAGTAATAATGCCTTTGTACCTTTATTACAAGAGTGTCTCAGTGATATATTCTTAAAATTTCCTAAAGCAACGCTTATACTTTTAGGTGATTTTAACTACCCCTCCATCGACTGGAATAAGTTAACAGCAAATGACAATGAATCAAGATATTTCATCAATATGTGTTGGGATTTCAACTTCACACAACTGATTAATCAGCCAACTCGAATCACTGATCACAGTAGCAACATACTTGATCTTTGCTTATCTACGGATCCAAATGTGATCAAGAACCTTTCACTACTACCTGGGCTCAGTGACCACCTCGTTGCACATTTTAACTTTTTGTTTCCTATTCCGCACAAATGTATTCTTCATAAACAAATAAGGGATTACAACAAAGCCGACTACAAGTCTATTACCGCTGAACTAGAGGCATTTTATGTGTTTTTCAGGGAGGCGTTCCATAGTTACTCAATTGAGGAAAACTGGCTCCGTTTTAAAAATAGATTATCATTCCTCGCGAATAAATACGTGCCTCTGGTGAACATCAAGACAGATAGTCACAACCCCTGGTATACTAAAGCAATCAAGCGACTAGGCAATAAGAAAAAAGATTATTCAAGCGTGCTAAACAGAATCCCTTAAACAAAGAGACACAAAATAAATATGAAGAATGCGAAAAATTATATAGATATGAAATTACAAAAGCCAAATCAAAATTTTACGGTACCGACCTATTACAAGTATTAACCGACAAACCCAAACAGTTCTGGAACGTAATTAATCCTAAGCCGTTCACCCCTCTTGCTCTCACCAATGACGAAGGTCTAGTTCTCTCCGACGACCAGTGTGCTGTTTGCCTAAACAACTATTTTTGTTCCGTGTTCACCAACGAAAATATTAACAACGTTCCGGTACTTCCTGCCCTTACTCATCCGTCTATGGAAACCATTACCATCGACTATTCTGGTGTTATCAGCGCTATTGAAAATCAGAAACTTTCCTCGAGTTCTGGCGATGACCTCATCAACTCAAAAATATTAAAAAATACGAAGCATGCATCATCTCTGTTTTTAACCGACATTTTTCGTGCATCCCTTTCGTCAGGTATCGTCCCTCATGACTGGAAAATTAGCCGCGTCATCCCCATACATAAGTCCGGAAACCGAAATTCGCCCTTAAATTATCGCCCAATATCACTGACCAGCATTCCTTCAAAAATCTTGGAACATATCATATTTTCTAATGTTATGAGATATATCGAATCTAATGGCCTTCTTACCATAAACCAACACGGATTCAGGAAAGAGTTGTCATGCGAGACCCAACTCCTCGAATTTGTACATAGCATTCATTCTAATTTGGAACATAAACAACAAACTGACGCTATCTTCCTTGATTTTTCGAAGGCCTTCGATAGAGTACCACATAACCGCCTTATAATGAAACTTCACCAATTAAAAATTGACCACTTCATTATTACTTGGATTTCTAAATTTCTTTCTGATCGCTGTCAATATACCGTTGTTAATAACTCAGCATCATCCAAAATGAGCGTAACATCTGGCGTTCCTCAAGGAAGCGTGCTCGGACCACTCCTTTTTTAATCTACATCAATGACCTCCCTCTTTGTGTTTCTTCGACCATCCGCCTTTTCGCAGACGACTGCGTAATCTACCGTACTATCTCGAGCACCAGCGACCACTCATCCCTGCAAACTGACTTGTCATCTATTGCAAAATGGTGTGATAATTGGCAGATGTCACTAAACCTAGATAAATGCAAAGTACTCACCTTTTCTCGTCTTTTGTCACCGTCTTCTTATAACTACAGCATTAACGATATTATACTCGGTTCATCCTCATCTTACAAATATCTTGGTCTTCATATAACCACCGATCTAACATGGACCACCCACGTCAATCACATCGTTGCTAAGGCAAACAGCACACTCGGTTTTCTCCGACGGAACATAAGACTCGCACCCCCTAAAGTAAAACAAATTGCATATCTAACATTAGTACGCCCAAAACTAGAATATGTTGCATCCATATGGTCTCCGAGGCAAACTTATCTGAAAGATGAACTAGAACGTGTCCAAAGAAGAGCATTACGATTTATTTATTCTGATTATTCTTTTCACACAAGTGTGTCTGAGCTACGTAAACGAGCAAACTTCCCTGAACTCACTTTAAGGCGGAAAATATTTCGTTTGACACTCTTTTACAAGATTTACCATCATAACCCAACAATTAGAAATAAACTATTTCCTCCTCCCACTTCTTTTTTTCCGAGATTAGATAACAACTGTAAAATACAACCCATATATGCATCCACGACTTCTTACGCTAACTCTTTCATACCTTTTACAATTAATGAATGGAACGCT
The DNA here is from genome assembly GCA_037355805.1 of Ixodes ricinus. Taxonomy (NCBI): domain Eukaryota; kingdom Metazoa; phylum Arthropoda; class Arachnida; order Ixodida; family Ixodidae; genus Ixodes; species Ixodes ricinus. The sequence goes on along the minus strand of JAZHYW010049008.1, from coordinate 31,065 downwards.
TTGCCTAACAACATAGTCACAGCTCACAATATAGATGTATTTAAAAAAGTGCTAGGTGAATTTTTAGAATCCACAATGAACTAGCAGTTTTTGAACATAAGTGTATGTGAACTTTTTGTCATCTTTTGTTTGAATATTTTGTTGATTCTTTTTTTTTGTTCGTGAGTGTATATGCTTATATGCCTTTCTTATTGTCCTAGAAATATGAGCTGCCCATCCCTTGTATAATGCCCTGTTTTAGGGCCTTCAAGGTACTAATAAATAAATAAATAAATGTCATAACTCTGGACGCTCCCGGCTCGCTCCAAGCTCCAAATGACGGCAAACGTTTCCTTTATAATGCCGGGTGCTCCGAAAACCACGGAGTGACTCTACTCAAAGGCATTCATTAAACTCATGAACACCGAGCGACCACCGCAAGGGCTTAGACGCTCGCACACATTCTCGCAATCCGACGTCCACAACATGGCGTAACACCCCCAACACCGACCGACAAACACCACCGGACGTTGGTTAAACGCTCATTGCGCGAGCGGCGCCACCAACTGTGGCAATCTTTTTCGCGTGCCAGCGGGAACTGCAAATACGCCGGGCAAATGATGAGGCCTGTCGGCAAACGAGCCAGCTTGTTTCTCGCCGTCGTCCCTCGGCGGCGTACCGCGGCTAACTGGCCAACTACGTGCTAACCCTTACTCTCTATCTCTCTTTCTCTCTCTCTGTATCGCTCTACGTGCGTCCAGGCCACAAGAAACAGGGGAGACGTTCATTAACGACTGCCTGCAACCGAGCATCGATTGCGTGAGCCCCTAACTCGATTTGGTCCTCCCCGATTATTGACGCGATGCCCTTGGTGCCTCCGTCCTTTCGGTTGAAGCTTTGCGTGCACAGACGATGTCTGTACGCTCGAACCTATTCGTACATTTGATGTTTTCGTCGCTAGTTCATTAATAAATATCCACAGTGTATGCCGAATAACCACGCTGTTTCTTTGCATGACCGCGTTATCACACTTCCGTATAAAATTTAAAAAAAGCGGTGTGAAACATCGGCTCAATAAAGATATCATCAAATTTTCAAAACCTCCCTATGCAAATTATAAACCTGACAAAACGCTTCACAAATAAATAATAGATGTCTCAGGGGAGCCACACACGTCGCTTGTCACATTTGCATTAAAACTCAAGATATATAAAAGTTTCCTATGACCTACTTCTTTGTCAAAATGGCCACCTTCAAATCCCGTATTTAAAGATCACGATCCGCGAACCATCTCTTTTTTTTTCAATAAAATAAACACACGTTATACTTCGTTTCATATCTCCGATGCGAGCGTAGCAGTAGACAAACAAGGGAGGTCCAAGGTTTCAGCGTCCTTGTCGAGCACGGTATAAACGAAACAACTCCTTTATAACATTTCAAACGACAAAGAAGAAACGGGCGAGCCAACACCACCCAGAAGAAGGGGCCTGCGCGTGACGCCATCGTCAGAGGACCCGCCACAAGCGGCAAACAGGATGAAGCCTAACCAGATTCGCCATAAAGCGACGCACGCGTCCGTAGGGGCGTCTCTGCGTCCTGGCGTCGGGCTTCTTGTGCATGCTTTGTCCTCTAGGTGGTAGGGGGCTAGCTCACGTGCTGTCAACAGTGTGACAACCTAAAAGCCACGGGAACAAAGCGAACAAAAAAGTAGCCATGACACCCGCATTCGCATCTAAAGCCCAACGACAACAAACACGAAACAATGGCTTCTCAAAATGGCCGTCGTACCTAAACTCGAAGGCTCCAAAACCGAGCGGAGCAACGAGCGCCGAAGACGCGATCGATGGAAATCGACGTCCGGACCCGCTCGAAGTCGCCCAGGGCTCGAACCTGCCGGCCAAGAAGGTTCGCGGCTCGAGCCGGGGGTCGTCCTCTTCTCATCGGCCCAATCTGGCATCGAGCGAACTCTCTGACCTCCCGAGGTTGCGCGTCCAGCGCGAAAACACTCGTATATAATTCACCAGTTCGTCACATCGATAGTGTATGCGTGAAAAATGTAGGAAGTGGATGAATTCGTTTTTATTTTGGCGACAAACGGTCGCGATGCTCTTGATGGGTCCACGAGCAACAAGTTAGCCGCTGAAAGCGTAGCGTATCGGTTCGTTCCACCACCCCTTTAAAGAAGCCGTGCTGCGATATTGAATAGATAGGACCCATCTAAAAAAAAAGTGTCTTTGACACTTTTGTTTACATATATGACACACCTAAACTTCAGTTCGAGGTACAGAGCACTGACGTTGAACAGACGGTACAAACTTTCACGAACAACTTAATAACCGTTCGTGAACTATAAAATAGCTAATGCAGGTATAACTCACTGCAAAAAAAAATTAATCGTGGTTTTTTTGCCATTACTGCAAAACCTCAATAATTTTCTTTTGTAGTCTTTGATAAGTACTTTAGCTGTGTAATACGCTATCGACCGACACACTGTTAACAAACAAACCCGCGTTTGCCCCGGGTGAGAACACTGCGCGCGCGCAGGAACCAGATTCGCCCGAGGCGAAGGATCTGCGCATGCGCAGCGCCTACAGCAGCGCCACCGCATCGGGCTGACGTCAGAGAGTTCAGCTTGTCTTTTCTCACCGTCATCAAGCCTCTCGTAAAATCTGGTGCCGTCAGTTCGACGTTATCGCGCTGTACGTTGAACCGAAGTTTTGGGGTGTCATATATGTAACAAGAAATGTAAAAGCTACACCGTTTTTTTGTTTTTTTTTGTTTTTAGTGAATGTTTTTGTTTCCTTTAAGTCTCCCTTTCGCAAAGCTTGTGGGCAAAGCTGTGGAAAAGTCGTTGTTGGCGCTGACAACAATGCGATCCCTCCAAATTTGTCATCAAGCTTCGCGATCTCCGCGGTGACAATATTGAAATGCGGCTTATACAGTGGACACGAGCCGTTTGTGAGCATTCGATTTGGGCTCGTGCCAATTCGAATGCCTCGACATGCATTTGGTTAATGGCTCCTGCTCAATGGCTGCGATGACGGGAAAAGCCGAACCATAGTCATGCATGCAACTCATTGCGCACCTTCGGCTTTGCCAACACCAGCGCGTGGCTGTAATAAACATTGGCGGCACATAATTGACATAAGTGGCTCCAGATCTCGTGGCCGCTTGTTCTGGCTGCCAGTTGAGCAAGTACGCGCTGCTCGTTTTCTTGATTTTGTTCTTCTGCAACTGCCAAAGCGTGGAGGATAAAGGTAACGCATGTTTCATGGGTTATAAATGTCAGGGAATATTTCTGAGCAGTTTTTACTGGAACTACAAAATTTGTTGCATCACCTCTTTAAGGATGACGGTGCAGGTCTCTTAATCTTCGCGTTAATAGCTACGTAATTCGTTCTTAAACTCCGGTCGTGGTGCCTCCAAAATAAGGAAGAGAGTTCACGATTTTTTTTTCATTTTTTTTAAACACGATTTGAATTAGAAAAGAAACCATAAAAACTGTGAAATGTAGATTTTACCTTTCCCAATTTTATTGTTCAGTACGGCGTGTTGTTTGTCGTGGAAATAGCTACGTGTCATTACCAACCAGAGTAAGACATGGGCGAAATAAACACCAAAACATCGTTTCGCCTTGCAGTCCACGCTCCGACACGATGGAGCCAATCTAGTACCGCCAAAAGTGCCTCGTCATGGCGCTCGGCGCTCGTTCTCTTTTTATTAGGGGTGTGCGAATAGTGGATCGAATCGAATCGAATAGCTTAGTGTCATCCGTAGCATAAACATTTTTAAGAAATCCGGGTATTGTGACTCTCCTTTGCACTCTGTAGCTTACGAATGACGGAGCGGTATTCGACTCTAAACACTATTCCTATGCCCCTACTTTTTGGGCTTAGCGCAACCCGTTAAATCAATCAGGCACAGTAAAAAACGCAGGTCAGTGACGCGTGTACTGTGTGTGAATGGTTTTGATCGGTGGTAGCAAACACACAAAGAAAATGACCACCGGGACGATGCACTTTTGCCACCGCGTGATTGGCTTCATCAGACAGTATATCGTCGGCTGGGGCCGTACTTCGTCTGAAACGAGAAGTATGGACCAACGGCTGCTCTGTTTCATGGAAGCCGCCATGTTTGTTTCTGCTGACGACATGACACGGTAGGGGAAGCTGCGATTTTTGCAGAACTTCAGTTTTTTTTCAGACATCTTCGCACATAATGCATAGTCACGAAACTCCGAGAACAACACCGATGCAAAGAATGCCGTAAAAGCAAACACCTTGTTTTGTGCGCAGTCCCTCTCTCCGCAAGAGCCTGAGTTTGAGATTATTATTTGCCATTTTATCGCTGGTGGGGGGAGGGGGAGAGGGCCGGGCTGTGATTTTGGACACTGGTTTATAGTGGGGAATGTGTACCAGTGAGAATAATCCAAGAAAAAAAAACGTGTCTTTTTGAGTCATAATTTGCCCTAGCGAACTGGCTGTGGACTATGAACCGGAAAACACGGTACTTTCACAGGGGTTCTGTATTACGCCGTTGCTTTGATGTTTACATCACTCACAGTCCCCCAAAGACATTTAAGGCAATTTTCTTTACTTTGGTTAGGGCGGTAAGCGCTCCCCATTAAGAGACGCGGATCATACAGCATTACAGATTCAGTCGAGCTCAGCAAGTGTGACTGTGCATATGACGCAACTCACCAGCAGCGCACTGTGTATACACGCCGCCATCGGAAGAAGCGGCTTCAGAGTGAGCAGCGCAAACGATCGTTAACCTCCCCGCAGCGACACTAGAGTTTGGAGCGGCATTCGAGTTCGGATCGGTGGATAGGACGACGGTAATCGGAAATCGAACGCCCAGGCATCTCGATGGAACGCGGCCGCGTTCCAGGCGTCGAGAAAAGCTGCCGGCTATTTGCCCCCTCCCCCTCTTCCCTTCCCCTACTCGATACAATCGGTTCTTCAACCTCCCACACCTGGAGACCGCGATGGGGCCGAATCCTTTACGCTTGAATTGCAAAGAAAAAAGAATTACGCGTGGTAAAACTTGTTTTAACTTTTTTTTTCTACAAGCGTGGGTTGCGACATTTAGAATCTTCGGTTTTATTGAAGAGAATCAGTGACGAACAGTGACGAACGTAAATACGTTACCATTTACTGTATTTGAAATGTAACCAGAACGTAACGCGTTACTGACAACACTGCTAAGAACGCACTGGTATTGTGTGGTAAAACAAATAGTGTAACGCGTACCATACGCTTTTAGTTAAATCGCGAGATGTTTCTCGGAAAGTAAACTCTTTTTTTTTTATGAACTTCAGCTTGATTGCATTAGCATTATAAACAGCCACTGGAATGGCAGTCCTCTTGAACGTGTGTGAGGCCCCTAATGCGCGTTCCATGTTCCGACAGATTAAAGGGATGCTAAACCGAAATCTAGAGCTCACAAAACAAGGCTGGAGTGATAGGCGGGACGCTGCAAAACCCCAAAAAAACCTCCTTTATACACCAATATCTAACCGTATTTAAAAAAAATAAAAAAAGTGCGTTAACAAACATGGCCGACGAGGCTGACCAGACATTTGACGCCGCGATTATTCTCATTCTCTCTCCTCCTCATTTCGCCTCCTCGAGCAGGTGAACCGAAGCGAGGAGGAGAGAAGCGAGGCCGCTTCACCTCATTCTCAATTGTTCGAAGTGAATCGCGACGTCATGAGAAACATTGCTTGATCGCGCCCTTCTTTTCCAAACAAATATGGCCATCCATTTTAGATATCGATGTATGAGTGATGGTTTGGAGTTTGTCCAATGCTTATGCTGCCTTATTTTGCGAAATCCAAATGTCGGTTCAGCATCCCTTTAAGGTGCGCTGGAATCTGCTCGTTCCCGACAACAAAAAATCAGCCGACAATCGAGCAAACATCGGATAACGCAAAAGTCGTTCCCGCGTATTTTCTCAAAAAACGAAGATATATATATATATATATATATATATGTATATATATATACATATATATATATACATATATATATATATACATATACATATATATATATATATATATATATATATATATATATATATGTATATATATATATGTCTTCGTTTTCACTAGAAATGAGTGATTCGCGTTAAACGCAGTGTTCTAAGAATGCCGTCCGACGGTGCTTCTAACGAGCGTTGAGGTGACGTCTCTTAGCGACGATATGTAAGCTGTTAGCATAATGCGGCCGATAATAGTACATGCGCAACTTTCTCTGCACTTTGTGTGTATATTTAGCTAATTGTGATCACTAACAAAGTTTAACTGATATGTCAGCGAGGGGTGTGTGGAGTTTGATGGCCTGATAAAAACGAGTTTTGCCGGTTATTGTACGTTACACCGGCTAAACGTTTGACACGCTCAATTACAAGAACTGAAAAAAAGGAACACCCAGACGCGTACTTGTCGTGTCGTGTGTCTCATTTTTGCACTATTTTTGTGCGAACCCAGTTGAGCTTTTTTTTTTTTTATCGTGTTCACCCCTATAATGAAGGATGTAAAGGAAACCGACTGCAGACTCCACAACGTCCCGAAATAAGTGACCTACATATTCATGTGCCTTGAAGACACTTCATCTGAGCGAAATCTTAGCATACCGGACAAACAACAGAACAGTTATAGGAATCGCCTAGCCTCACCCTTAGAGATGGTGTCCCGCGTAGAAAAGCACGGCTGCGTTCTCAACAACGGCAGCTCTGTCGCATTTTCTCTTAAAGATTCCGTAAAGAAACAGTTCATAAGCACCAGCGCGAACACAGTGCAAAAAACTGCCTCTGCGCTCATCCTTTTCGTAGCTCGTTTACCCGAGACCGGCGTCACCTCTGGTTAAGCCAAATTGTAAAGGTGTCCGCTTTCCCCAAATCAAATAAACAGTTCAAAGACAGCTGCCAGGCTACGCTGTCAGAGGACTATTCGCAAAGAGGTTTTCTATCAGCACTCTTCGCCTGCTTCCGAATTTAGCAGGCTTCCGCCGAAGAAAAGACAGGCTAATGAAGCCGTTTGTTCAACGCCACCGGCAAGTATTTTCTCCAAATTCTAAGAGCTGAAAAAAGCAGGTCCCAAGTGTTTGCATTTAAATTCAAATCAAATCTATTCCATTCGGTTTTATTTCTTAAGCTATTACAAAATTGCGAGCCAGACTAATAAAACGCCAATCAGTCATCAATATCGAAGGCAAATAATTATGGGTCGTTCCTCATTTCAGTACTAATTACGTACTTTAATTCCTTGTCCCGGCTACGCTGCTCAAAAACTTCATTATCGAACGCATTGATATCCACTTTCGAACTAAATAGCAGTGGAGTTAATTCTCGCCAAGAAAAAAACTGTTGTTTTATTTAAATGATTTTATCACGTTCCGTGATGATAGCTAAAGGGGCACGCAGACGCCGAGCTCAAGTCTCTCTTCCTTATGGTAAAGCTATTTGTCCGAGTGTCCTCGGCGCAAGTTATTGAAAACAAAACTAAGGTTAAATCTAGCACTGACTCCTCCACACACATCCCGCTGTAAAAGCGTTCGTCTCTGCCGTCCTCCTGCGTTTGTCATCAATCACCCTTACCGGCGCGACGAACTTATCGTGCCACCCGAAATACGTTTAATCTCACGAGGATACATTTCACTGCGCAGAATTATCGGTCGCTTTCTGTTCTTTTAACGACGCGTTTCTAAAAAATTAAATTCACTTCTCGCACTCTGACATCTATCGAAGACCAGCGAAAGTTCGAGAGTTCTTTTAAAGCGGGGCCATTATAACTTGATTATTCTAAACACTTGCCCTCTGTTAGCTTATATAGTAATTGTAATCAATATCTTTCGTAATAAGGATCTAAGCTTCAGTCCCACCGCTCATACAACGTACAGAAGCCATTGAAAGTAAACATCTGGGACAGACATCTCTCCGGTTTGGGGAAGCAATGCGAAAAAGGCCGACTACCGATAGACCGACAACCAGCATAGTGGAGCGAGTAAAGCCGTGGTCACTATGCGACTACATCGTACAAGAGAGAGTCTGGAGACACTGTCTGAGGTCTTTCTCGTATTACGGTCCCATCGATCATGCAAAAACAGTCTGCAGCCATGTTTGAAGCATGTACGAAGCAAACATGTTTCCAACATGCTGTATACGCGCAGGTATTTCTGTCATCATGTCTGGAGCGAACAACGGCCTTGTCTTTTTTATGATGTACGAAGGGCTTTTGTCTTTTGCACGATGTATGAGTAGTTCCAATATGTGGGCATCCTGGCGGCTCCGCAGCCCAGTTGCCCGACTGCGAGGCAAAGGTGACAAACTTTTCCCGCGTGGCGGCGACGTCACTCCAGCCACGCGCACATCGGATGCGCCGCCTTGATAAGGCAGATCAGAGGCGGCACACGGGGAGTCGCTGCCTGGACTCAGGCGCCGTCGGTAACAATGTTAATCGTCTTGTCCATGTCCAATTAAAGGTAGTCTCCTGTTGTTGAAACCGTTGGCTCCGTGTTATTCCTCCGGGTCGGGTATGCAGCAAGGCAAACCGACCACAAATATCAGTGCCGAGCGCACACCTAAAAGGACGTATTTCTGAGAAGTAAACTGACTCTGTTGAAAACGTAATTAGAGACGTTTCGAGCACTGACTGACTCACGCGAGTCCCTGCGTTAAGATCAGAGTCGCGTAGTTTTCAGACACCCGTCGGCGGATGCGGAGGACACAAAACATGCACCGTCTGAGCCTCACCAATATTGAGAGGAATTGTCCGAAGACAATAATGGTCCCTGAGGTGCGTCTGAGTAAAGTCTTAGATTTCAAACCGCTGACGTCGTAGAAGTGTCACGTCGTCACCTGCCGCGATCCTGGCTCTGGCACAGCAGCGAAGGTGGATGCGCCAGATGTCCGTTCTGCTGCGGATTAACTGTCCAGCTTGAGAGTCAACGGAAGTTTCAACAGCCAGGAGCTGGGATGCCATGGCAACAGGAACACTCGCGTTCGCTCATACTTTGTGCGGGAGCTCCTACGACCAACCGCCAGGTTCGCAATATTCGACAAAGTGGCAGATCGATTCCTGTGCCGTCATTTATTGCCGCTTCGGGACCAGTTACGATGCATGGGCCCTATACGGAGCGCAAGTTCGTCTGATTCTTGTACAGGGGGTGCGATGATTTCTTAGTGCCGAGATTTTATTGGCTGATTGATACAAACACTAGGTAGACCTCGAGGCATTCACACTCTAAGAAATGCCTGCGGGTCTACTTACCCGCAAAACAATCCAAGAGCCAATCTCTGCGATCTACGAAATCAGCTCAGCGAATGACGAAGCGGAACATCTGTTTAGGCTTAAAAATTAAGTCTGCGCTGTGTCATTACGCAATGCAAGCGCTTTGCGTTGCGTAATGCCCCAGCGGAGACTTAATTTTTAGGTTCTAAACGGATGTTCCGCCTCATCATTTGCTGAGCTGATTTCGTAGACCGCAGAGATTGGCTCTTTGAGTGTTTTGTGGGTAAGTAGACGCGCAGGCATACCTTAAAGCGTGAGTTGATGCGGAGGCATTTTCTAGAGCGTAGCATTGAGGTCTACCCGCTATCTTTGCAACCAAAGTCGTCTGCGAAATAAGCAGAGGACTTGCTCTCCGCAAAGGACACTAAACACACCAGCAAGAGACGCATTCCAGATGACGTACTGAACGCTGCTCTTAGACGAAAAAGAAAGCGTCTCAAAAGCGCGTTCCTGTGTTTTCTTAACTCCTCAAACGTTTAAGAGACCCAAGGTCTTGCTATATCTGTAAATGCTCCCTGACGGCACGACGAAGCATTTCCGTTCACTGAACTTCTTTAGAGATGTCAGTCACAAACAAACTTTCACATCCGGGTTCTAAACGGGAAGTTATTTTCCGAACTCTAAACTTCCGAACGGAAAGAGAGAAAAAAAAACACGTCGAATGCCGCACGTTGTGACAGGAGAGGTATATGACAAACTCGCGTTTACAAACAAACGGGAGCGCCTCGGACGCCGCCGCACGCGCATGGTGGACGGTGGGCAAGAAGCCCGCCGTCGCCCATAAACAAACCATTGAATTTCGTTGTTGTCGGCGTCGGTGGGAGTCCCCGTGCTCTTTTTCGCATTGGAACTGTTGATTTTACGTCCTCCCAACAATGTCTGACTACTTGAGCGGCTTCAGCAAAATTAACGGGACAAAACTTTGCGTGAATAATGTGACGTGCGGCGATTAATTTCACGTGGACGCCGCAGAATGGGCGCTAAGGCCTCGACTCCAACGATGAGATTCTAATCGCTATTTTCAGTCGCGACGTCGCTCTGGCTGCAAAAGTGTGGACCGTAGCTGAGATGGTGGACGTCGATACTGAAAACCGCAAGTAGAATCGGGCATTACAAGTCGGTGATGGCGCTGATAAGAATGACCAACATATCCTTGTATCTATTGTTTACACTTAGCCTACTTGACCTAACCAACCTTCAAAAGTGTTTTGAGGCCTGCACTTAGTTCTTATCGCAATTACCGGGTCAATGTTTGGTTACGGGCCGCTGTCGTTTGAACGAGCTGACGACAAAAAGCAGACAAGTTTGAAAGAGCAGACGACAGTTCGAACGCATCCGCAATGGAGTGCGGGCAAGAAGCACCGCGTCCCGCGTCAACAAACCATTGGAATGTCACGTTGTCGGTGTCTGTGTGAGTCTGCATACTCTGTTTCGCGTTGGAATTGTCGATTCTACGTCCTCATAGCAATGTCTTACCACTTTAATCGCCTGAGCGAAATTACCAAGGCTCGTTACGCTGCTAAACTTTGCGTAAATAATTTGACGTGCGGCGATTCATTCGCATGAACGCCGCAGAATGGATGCCAAAACCATCATGAGATTCTTCTAGCTATTTTCGGTCGCGACGTCGCTCGTGCTGCAAAAGTGTAGAAGGTAGCGGCGATGATCGACGTCGATACTGAAAATCGGAAGCGGGAACAGACCAAGCGTAACAAGTCGGTGATGGCCACTGGTACCAATGATCAACATCTTGTATCTACTGTTTCCACCGAGCCTACTTAAGTCTTTTGAGGCCTGCAATTACTTCTTATTGCAACCACCGGGTCAAAGTTTGGTCTATGGGCCGCTTCTGTTTGAACGAGCAGACGACAAAAAGCAGACAAGTTTGAAAGAGCAGACGAAAGTTCGAACGATCAGGCGGCCGTGTGAATTTGAAGACGTACTCAACCCGTGGGTGGTCCGGACAACTTGGCGGTTTTCTCTCGTTCATGTTGGAACAAAACAAATACATCTGGCGACCACAAATTGTTGCCCGCACAAGCAATCGTAGTTCGACAGCGTCTGGTTTGCCCTTTTCACGGCTACTATCCACGTTCTCGGACGAACGGAGGGGGCAGAAACACATGAAAACTGATCTTCGAACCTTTCCAGACTCTCTTGGTACAGCCCCCGTCGCAGCATTTTGACGAGAAGGCAGGTTTTTTGTCTGATTTCTTCTAAAAGGACACAGGAATGCATGTCTCGCACGGCGACTTCTGCCCACCGCCCCAGACCGGAAGTGCGCCCGACGCGCCACCACCGCGGCGTGACGTAGGAGAGTTGAGTTCGTGTACGGTAGGCGCGTATTTATTAACAGCTTAGCTCGGAGGAGAAGGCAAGCGTGATAAAAGCTTGAGTCGAGAGCCTAGATTTAAGAGCTGGAGCAACTCAAAGTATGGATGGAGAACGTTTGCAATTTAGTGGTGGACGCCAAATTGACAGTTTGGTCACACGTGCGCGTGCGCGCGCTGTTGGGCGGCGACGGATATAGCGGAAGGAGAGGAGGCGACGCTTGCAAACGATCAACGCTTTCGCCAAATATTTCACTGGAGATTTCACTAGAGAAACATCGGACTCCACGAAAATCCAATGGCCTTGGCGCCAAAAGCGTTTACGTAGTTCGAACGGCTGGACTGTCGCAGCCTTGGGTTTTCCCCTTTGAATTGGGAGGGGTGGCCTAATTGGTGGCCGCCTTCATACATTGTCGTGTACAGCCTTCGAGACAGCGGAGAGACAGCCGTCCTTGCTGTCTCGACGAATTCGGTATCTCGGTGCGTCGGGTGGCAGCCCTCTCCCTCTGTCGGCGCATCGCGAAAGCGGGACAGAGTGGACGGCGCGATGCGCATGCGCAACTCTCGGACACGGGGTGTCCTCACCGCTAGGGGAAGATTTGGCACTGTAAGCTCGCAGTCTATTGCAAATGATTGCAGAATAATGGATCCCGAATGAATTCGGATAATCTTATTAGCGACCGGAAGCCGAGAAGCATGACGACGAATGAATCACGGAGTAATAATAAGAATAAGAATAGTAATTATTTCATTATTGAACAAACAATGTTTGGGAAGACAAGGAAAAAAAACTGTTTACAAGTACGTTAATGAACTCTTTAATTACTAAAAAAGATATATGGTTTCAATTAGATACCTGCTGAGCGTCATGAAAACCACTAAATCAGTCCACTTTAAACGAAACTTTGAGCACGTGACAAGCATGGTGGAGTGATAAAGTTACCACTCGTGCAGCAGGAGCAAGGCTACCAAGGCGATAACGCGTCCGCGCGGTTTTACCGCCGTCTTATGATTCGCGTTTTCTATCCCCCAGATATTGGGTAAGTTACTTTTAAAAAGTAATTAGTTACAGTTGCAGACAGCTCGTAAAAAGATGTATTTAAGTTACAGTTGCAGTGACTTAAAAATAAAGTAACGCGTTACAGTTACAATTAGTTAGTCATAGTATCTTAGGTTTCAAGATATTTTCATGTTTTTTTAATTCAACAATGAAGATATTGAGGACAGCACACACTGACTATTATTTATATTTATCTGGAAATCTCAGAAAACTTGAATTTCAATTTGTAATATATATATTATTACCGTCCCACGACTTTATCGGATCAAAGCGTTTGCTTCTGCGATACAAGGTGGACTAATTAATACATTATATAGGTCATGTTCTAACACAGCGGCAACTGCTTTTCAAGTGTTACTTAAATTTCCCTTTTTGATGCAGAACACTTCCCTTGCTAAAGAGGCGCTCAACGGGTGCGCTGGACGGAGTCTTCAGGCGTACAAATAACTTCTCTAATAGTGCAAAATTCGTCATTAAGGCTGGAGAGCACTGTCGAGGTTTTAGCCTTCTATCGTCCCGTCTCCATGCCTAGCGGTAGTGTCCTGAAATTAAACTCGAAATTCACCGCGAGGTGCTTGCGAAGGTTGGAGAAAGAGGATCTCCCGCTTGCGTATATTTTTTGCAGCCTTTGCAGCAAGCAGTGAAGTTATCGTCCCTATGTTCGACAAGGTCAAAGTGCAGTTCATAGCCGGGCCACGGTAACACCTGCCGTTCGTCAATCATGACAGCTTCTCGTTTTGAGCGATAACGGTTAATTACTAAGCAACTATTTTCCTTCTTTCTTGTGACGTTCTCTTTTTTCTTCCGATGAACAGAAGGGTCCATTACAATAATAGGGAGGAGAGCATAAGGCTAAACCATTTGGAACTGAATCAAGTGAAACAAATCGTCAGTATAACTAGCAAACAAGGTACCATAGGAGGGAACAAAAACAACACAGTCGTCTCGGAAGGCGTTCCGCTTTTCTTTTTAATTTCTTCAATGTAACCCATAGCAGAAGACTCGACCGTGGATCACGGGCTCCGGACACCTGGAAAGGGCAAGTCGACCGGTAGATACATCGCCTGTGGCCCCTGTCAGACAGTGTCTCCTGGCGGCGACTCGCTCTCGCAAGGAAAGTTGTCGCCGCGACTGCTGCGGCACACGCGACAGAGGGCCTCGTTCGGCGTTACACAGTTCACCGTTAGGTGTCCACGCGTCGCGTGTTTCCGAGAGGTGGCTCTGTCGCTTGGCTGAAGAGGCGGGGTGTTCGGTGAGGACGGAAAGGGTGAAGACGGGGCGAGAGAGCCACGCACAGAAAGGTCCAATAAAACCAATAAAACCAACCAAGAAAGAAAACAGGAGTAGAAAAACGTCGGCCCTCTGCGTCGGCACCTTACTTTGACTGACGAGAAAAGGTTTGAGTTCTTGTTTTATTTTGTCCCGTCAAATATGGGCCTAACCTCCGTGCATGGTAGAACCCGCTGTAGTGTTCACAAAAATAGGTCTTTCTTTTTTTTGTGCGAAAAAAATATGTACTTTTGCAGGTATTATTTATTTAATTTTTAAAGTATTTAACTTATTGTTGCAGTTACTTCAAAAAAGTAACGGGTTACAGTATCGCCAAAACTGCCGCCAGCCTTGTGCTTGTTTGACTAGTGCTAAATTTAGCGCACTACCGCGCTTACCAGGTGCTCGGAGTCTTTCTAAACATTAGCTAAAAAGTTAATTAACAAATTGTAGGTAATCATTTCACTTATCGCGATGATTAGCTACCTACATTATGCCCCCTCCCCTAGCCATATAAATCACCTTTAGAGTACGTTATAGTGTAGCTTTCAGTGCGTTTCTTAAAACAAATCTGTAAATCCCAAGCAAAACAACCCTGTAGAGTTGCTGACAAGTAAAAAACAAAACAAAATGTAGGGCGCGGTTCATTATAATATGATTTTTTTTTATTTATCGCTCAGTGTTCTCGTCGACTAATGCAAGAATTCGATTGGCTGATGAGCGATAACAAGTTGGCTCAGGATTCGTCATACCCTGTCTTTCTGATTTTGATAGTTACTCCAAAAAGGCTTTCGTGACCTCCTCGCAGCTCGGACTGTAAAGCGTTGTCCGTAAACCACATGACCCCAATTGAGCAGCTGGAATCACTCTCAAATCTAGGCTCACTGAGTAGGAGGTGAGAGACAGGCTCTGAAAGAAAACGAAAAGGAATCAAAGAAAGAAATTGAGCAAAAAGCAGTGAGGCACCAGACCTAGGAAGGAAGAGAGCCTATCGGCATCTCGAGCCTGTCAGGCACACTTGCGACTTCCATTTCGTCCCCGAGACGGCGTCTGCTCCGGTTTGGAGAAAAGCGTTCGGATCAACAAATAAGGCGGGGGAGGAACAAAGGCAGCGATCGGGCCGACGCCTGCAGAGGGAAACGGTTTGGCCGTCCAAACAGACCCAGCTGCCGTGAGGCTGCGACGGCTTACGGAGACAGCACCATCGGGGCTTATACTCCTGGCGGGGCTGTGTGTGTCGCGTGCACATGCCGCGAGTCGAGCCTGAACTGCAGCCAGGAGCTGGGAAGGACGCTATTTGGACAGTCTCGATGCAAGATGGGATAAAAACTGTGCACGACAGATCCGCTCTTTTCTGATCGATGTATTTTGTGTCTGGGCACTCGCGAAAAGTGCGGAGCGCAAACGGTTTTGATTAGGTCCGTTCAGAACGGGAAAGATTTCCCAGTGTCTGGACGTCGAAAATTCAACAACCCTTTCCTCCTGCGTTCACACGCAGCAGCTGTTGAAGCTCGAACTTATATACGTTCCGTTATTCGCGCGATTAAAATCGTAATTTTCTCACTCTATTTAGACAAAACGTTACGCGCTCATAACATACAGTATTGTACACGTTACACAGAAATGCAGATCGAATACGATTACAATTACTCTCGCTTCAAAAATATTCAATGATATTACTTTCTTAGTCGAGAAGGAACGTACTTGGCGGTTACTCTAAAAGTACCCATCACTTCTCCGATTCCTTGAGATTCTCAAAAATACTGGTATTTCTGCCGGTTTGAAAACGCGGATTTAAACTTATAATGTTCCGTGTATGTTTGTACAGACCGGAAGTTGGTCAGCCCCAATAGGGACGTTCAGGTGTCTTAGCCGTGCCGATCAATTCAGCCAGTGCAGTGAAAGCCGCTATCCTGCCTAGTGGCATAGACTGCAGGGTGAAAGCTTATGCCCCCTGCCCCCCCCCCTTCCCGCTTCTCCACGAAACCCAGCCGACCCTATAATAAACACGTGCATTTGTACCCCGTCGGTAGTTGATGTCGGGGGACACAAAAACACACGGGCTCATCCGGAGGATAAACAAACGCAACAGGTGCGCAAAGAGCGGACAAAGATTTCACGCCGTATTGGGTTAGGATCAGAGAATTACAAACCACTTATCTTCCTACTTTACCAATTTCGTTAAACCCTACACATATCCGAGATTGGGTTCGAGGGTTCCTTGGAAGGAAACCTGTAGAAACCAAGGGCGCCATTAACGAGGGGGGAGGGGGATAGTAATGGTTGCGAGTAATCTTTTTTATTAGTAATCAGACTGCTTTCGTATACTAAATGTATTCTAATGCTTACGCAATTACTGCAAAAAGTTTTAGATTTCGAGTAACTTGATTACTTGTAATGAGTAGCGTACAAGTCTGACAACATGCTTCTGCATCTTTAAATTTCGTCGAGTAAATTATCTGATTTCCCCGAAACGTTTTTGTCCGCAAAATGATATATTCATTTTCGCCAGCCACCACGAGAGGGTCCCGCGAGAATATAGGGAACAACTCGACAGCGACCCCGAAATGTTCGGAAAATTTGCCCGGCCTGAAGCGGACCCACCGCTAATACTTCATACAAAATGCAGCCTAGAGATATGTTGGACATATCTCTAGGCTGCAATGCAGACACGGTTCGAACAAGCTTAAGCCGCAGACAAGTCAGACCTCATATCTGCATGCGAACGCTAAATAACTACGACAGTGAACACCACTCCAAACGATCGGTTGGACGTTCAGCGTTTTTAAGATTTCCTCTGGGCCGTAAGGACGAGTTCAGCGAGCCGAGTTAACAATCGTCATTACTGACAGTTTCCGGTTTGTCCCAAATTTGCTAAATCATTAAGGCTGGGGACGACAAACACAGACTCGCGTGGGATGACATAACTATGGCGCATACAAAACTGAAAACCATGCTCGCGATCAGGGTGCAAGAAAGACAGGTGGGGAAACGAGAGCCAAATGAGCGACCGGATTGTGTCCCCCTCGGTTTTCTCTTTTTCTGTGGCGTCATCTATGTGGAGCACCGCGAACTCTCACTCCGGGTGGGCGACCGGTGGCGACCGGCTAAACTGACGGAGATCTTTTTTCTTCTCGCCGCAGCGCCATCTGTCGCAAATCGGGGGTACCCGCAAGCAGACGAGTACACCAGAGCCGTATGGAGTACACAATCCGGTCACGGCGCTGCGGTATGCCTCCATGGGCCGTTTCCCCACCTGTCTATCTTACACCCTGCTCGCGATTAAACAAATCCGGGTAGCATAGTTCGCAAATGACGCACGAATCTCTCAGTGCGGCAGCAGGCAGTAGACGCTGCGCTGAAAGGAAATAACTTGTTGTATGGAAGGGAAGCGACCAAAGTGTAAGGAAACAAGTAGAAATCATTTATGGGGGCACCCATGTACAGTGGCGCAAACACGTATTAGCAGCCATCCATATCTTAGTGGCGTTTTCTTTCTAGATCACGCTGGCATTTGAACATAGCATGCGCAAATTCTTTCTTTTGCAACTAAAAACTATTTCCTGTGCGTGCGTAGAGCAGAATATTCCTGCCGGCGGGCACTAGTATTCTTGAAGATTGAGTTCGTGCATTGGGCTTAAAGGGGCACTGAAGTTGATTCTGAGATCGTCTTTTTGTGGTGACAACTCAGCCTAGACGCTCTAAGCATCCCAACAAACCCGAAACCACAATTGTGCGTGGCTTATTTCCTCGTTAAATGTGTGTTCAAAGATCGCGACACACCCTTTTTGGGAAGTATTTTCTTCAGAGTGAAGTGGTCGACGAAGGGCGCTTGTCGGCCAGTTTTCAAGCGATGGCTTCGCCCGCGCTGAAAACGAGGAGTCTTATCCGAAAGTGTACCTACCAGACTCTCTTCGAAACGAGCTATAATCAAATCATTCGGAATCTGCGCGTATCGTAGGGCTTTCATTGTAGTGTAGTCCGCGAGAAAAGAGTCCACATGTTTTTTCTCTTGCCCCGAGATGAATAGGCGGTTTTGTAATATAGGACTCGGCATATGCGGGAATTAACACCTTTTAAGCAATATAAGATCTAAAACGACCTTTTTATCAAAAATGACTTCAGTGTCCCTTTAACACAACCGCGTCGCAAACGAGCATATATTAATCTCCTTTGCCGCACGGAGACGGGGACCTGATAGTCTTTAAAGCTCGAGGCCCTAATCGCACTGGCTGCCCAGAAGTAATCAAGTTGCCAGAATTTTCCTCGCTTTGTCATACTTCCGCTGTCACTGACTCGCAGATTCTATGGCCAGTTGTGAAACGAATATGTAGTTTTTTGTTTTGTTTTTTGTTCTTTTTTGGGACGATGGTTGTTGTACGATGCGATGTTCTGAAGAAAGTTATATATTGTCTGATTTAAAATATTCCTCGTTTATTATAAAATAATATCGCATGTACTAGAGTAATCAATGTTTTCCGAAAAAATTTAATAATCCGTAAATGCGAGCACGCAAACAACAAAGCTAAAGCATTTACATACCCAGCGTACCGTTACAAGCCGACGATTTTGTATATCCGATTTAAATGTAAACATTTGCGATAGAAATCTGTATTTAACAAAAGTTTTATTAAAAACAAAATCCCCGACGATATGTCAGATCATTGACTTCAAGAGCGAAAATGTGCTGACTGATACGAGCTATACGATTCGGAGTGCCAGCAACGCGAACATATATGTGGCAGAAACTTGGTCATTATCAATGGTGTATTGTCGTTTTTTGTGCCTCGTACGCTTTATAATGAGACTTTCGCATGACGTAGTTTTTTTTTTTTTATTAATCAATTGTGGGACGTTAACAGAAAATTCCACACTGCTGAAGGACGGTTTAAGAGCGAAAGAACGCAATCTCGGGGCCTGCAACATAAGCTTTTGTAGGGTCCATTAAAAATAGGGCAGAGACATGGCATTTTTTTCTGCAAAATACACACACGAAAGAAGAACTGTGGAATTTTCGCTAAATTCTGCAACATCAAAACATCTACGTCCACAAGTTATAAAAGAGAATAGTTTCCGTTTCAAAGCCCACTATAACAACGCTCTCACAACAAATACTATCTCCACTTAAAAAATGACGCATCGATTCATTAACCAAAAACAAGAACAACGAAGACTGCGTATCTGTAGTTCAAACCTCCTTCCTAGTTTTCCAGCTTCGACAAACAATGCCTTCTTACTTCGCCGACAAATCCGGACACGCATCTGAACTGACGAGAAAAGGCGGAAAACAGATGGCGAAACTGAAGCCGTGCTGATCGCATTTAAATAATCGAGCAGCGCGACCCGCCTGGAGATTTACACACACACAAACAAACGATCAAAAGCCCGGACGACGCTCAAAAGACCTCGGCTTGCATGTCGTCGAAAGCCTTGACACGGCGCCTGAAACACACACACACACACACACACACACAAACACACACACACACACGCACACGCACACGCGCACACACACACACACATGTATACATACAACGAGACACACACTTTCGCTCTCAATGACACGCACGCACGCACACGTCAACTACTACACACGCACGCACAAACACAAGCATGGAAACACACTCACAGATACGCAGACGCACACTCACACAAGACTCTCGCACACGCATGCACGTACACACACACACACACACACACACACACACACACACACACACACACACACACACACACACACACACACACACACACACACACACACACACACACACACACACACACACACACACACACACACACACATACACACACACACACACACATCGGCGCCCGGCGCTCCAAAAACATCCTGCGCAATCTCAAAGCTTCGGAATCCGAAGCCGCCAGTGATATCCGACCCCCCCCCTCCCGACAGCGGGGCATACATGCAAATACTAGGCCAGAGACGGTCGCGATATAAAAGGGCCGAACAAAAGAAGAGGGCGCTCCTCTGTTTCGTCGACATGAAATATGGATGCTGGGCCTCTGGGTAATTAAATGAAAGTAACGCGCGCGCTGCGTCTGAAGGGAATTTCTCTGCCAGAAATCGAGGTCACGACCTCCTTCCGGCGCAGGCGAAAATATCCCTCGCGCTGTCACTGCCGGAAAAACTTTCCCAAAATGTTTATTGTTTAACCTTTCTTTAAAGGCTGTCAGCAGTGAGGCAGGCACGAACCGTCCGTATCGCTGAATAAGGTGCTCTTATGTTCTGTTCAGAATTCCTACTGGTGAGTCTTAGTTTAGCGGAAAGTTATTTCGAGGGAAGAAAACAGTGGGGGCCACCAAAGCTTTGGGTCCCTGGAAGTGCTTGGGACGTCGAACTGCTCAAGCGCGCAAGACCAGTGGGCAGCACCAAGCGGTTGGGCTGTCGAACTGCGTTGATGCCCCGTATTTTAAAGTTCCACATTCTTCGTGATCTCAGGAGTGAAGAGTGCGTGCTCATAGCTTCGGCCTTATTGCCGTGGAAGGTATGCTACAAGGTCAACGATTTTAAAAGTGTACACAGCGTTAGCTTAAACTCCTATATTTTGTGGCAACATCGTTTCAATCTGTAAATTAGATTTTTCTTCCAGTACAATACGACTGCTACCCCAGTATGACTACACGCCGGTACGATGTTCTTCCAATTCTAGTAGAGTCAGGGGATAGGGATATTGCCCTGGATCGCAGGGCTCTTCAGATCGAGCTATGGCTGCACCTGCTCCGAGCCCCGGTCACCGATCTCTCCTGAAAACTGTATTCTAGCACGAGCATGTTCTCTTCAAATAGGACACTGTACTTCAACGACGGGCACGTAAGTAATTTAGCCCCATGTTGTAGCACAAAAAACGTCGCCAAGACGGCGAATCTAGAAACATATTTTAAGCGTAGGCTCTTCCAAATATTAGGCGCTGGTCACGAATCAGTCACCTGCGTTAAGGGGGATTCAACCGCTCGTCACTCAATGGGCAAATTTCGCTACGCAAACCTGAGTTTCAGGAATGCACGATAGTATTCATTCTTTTGGGGTTACTTCATGATAACGTAATGAAGGTTGTACGGCCCTTGATGTTTACTTTTAGAGCGCTGGAGATTTTTAATAAAATCGAAATATGACCGTTTTGACTGTTTTTAGCGCGTTTTCAGGCATTTTATGAAAATACAATTATTTAGAAGACAAACGGGACAAAACGCTTTGGCCAGTACGTTACTAGGGTTGCCTCTAATCTAATTTTAAGACCATGACGACCAAGCAAAATATCCTTGTATTTGCGTATTTGTAAATAAAATCACCCCTGTTAATTTTATTTCAAACTTGTTAAACGAGATGGCGTCACTGATTACTAAATGCCTCAAACCGGGGATTTTCTTGCTGTTGCTGTTGTTTTTCTCTCGAGCTCGAATTCAACCGCGATGTCTCGTTGCTCGTGGATCGGTAGCACGTGGTAGCGAAAGCTCGCGCTGTAAAGCCCACTGATCGTGGATTCAAACCCCTGCCCTGCCCGTTTCGATCTGGATGAGCATCGTACCGGCGGGCGGTCGTGCATCACTACTGCGTGATGCGCGTTAAAGACCCCAGGCTAGCGGTTGTACTGCACTGTAGCCAAATTGCTCACCTACGGCTGGGAGACTTGTCGCCCGTTGAGACAGACCAAGTTCTAGGCTGTATAAGCATACACACAACCCAATTTTTTCTCCTCCTCCTGCCCGTTTCAATCTGGATGAGCATCCTACTGGCGTGCTGTCGTGTATCACTATTGCGTTATGCACGCTAAAGACGTCAGATAGGCAACGGTATACTGCACTGTCTTTGATCTCCAACGAAGACACCAGATACACTCAGACCTGACTAACTTCCCGCTGTATAAACATAGACACAACAGAGTTACAATTGATGGCTCTGTTGGTCGGCACTTTTTGAACGCTACAAGAGCTGGGTAACTAGTCATCAGCAGACTCCTAGCGAAAAGGCCTGATAAAGGCTCCAAAAACGATACTTTTGTTGATTCTATTTTTTTTTTGTGTCCTATGTTAACGCGCGTGGTCAAACGCTTGCATACCGCTACCAGCGTGGCTCGTAAGCACCCTAAGCTCGTGCAGGGTTGAACAGAGATATCCTAATATGTAGGGTACCTCAATGTCCTTCTGCTTTGGGTGATGCCACCCTTTGTATTACCCGATGCCGACAGCACGTGCTCACGGGTAAAATACAAATAAATCGAGGAAAACAAATTGTCGCCATAGCACAGTCAGCGCCACAAACGCGTGCCGGGACACGCTCTTTCACGCGCTTCTGAACAAAAAAATAAAATGTGGGACAAAATGTCCAGATGTTTCCACTCAAAGCAAAGCGCACATGAAGGAACCCTACTAATATGTATTTGGAAATAAAAACAAATAGTTGAATGAGTTGCAAAGAAAGGCTAAAATACTTATTCTGAACAACATCTATTTTATGAAACATTATTTCAAATATTTTAATTTTCTGTAGACCTTTTGGTGGCTAGTGAATATGAAAAAAGAAAAAGAGGCATGGTTTCTATTATTTTGAACAATTACAATACATTTTCTTAACCAACAAACGGGTGCTTAGTCCAAGATGCAAATTGAATTTTGACGTAAACGTTTTGGCGCCGGAAACAATTTTGTTTGTTTGTTTGTAAATATAACACTTTCCGTTTTGCGATACTACTAAGAAAACCGCAAACGGACCATCAATAGGTAGAAAATACGTTTCTAACTAAGGTGAGGCGTACGTTTTCTTTTTTTTTCTATTCACCTTTTTTAATTTTTAGGCAAAATCAAATGAACCTCTAAATAACTTTATTGTTCTCATAAGTAACCTCGGGAGTTCACTATGCTATTGTCCGTTGCATGAACACCTCTTTCAACAGTTATCTTACTATGTCACGGTGGAATGAAGTGGTGCTACCTTACTTGTCTCGAAGTAAATTGGGGTGTGTGTATGTCTATGCAGTCTATATCAGGGGTGGCCAGGCTGACCCGGCCTAAGAGCCGCCAAACAATACCACGAAATTTCAGAGAGCCACGGGGGGGGGAGAAGGGGGGGGGTTCCGGCGACAATTTTTTGTCTAGAGCAATAAACGAAACTCTAACTACTTTCAATTTATCTGAGTCAAAAGCAGTCCAACTGTACGTAAGTATAGCAGTAGCATAGACTACCAAACCGCAACCTGTCTGTCGATTTAAAACGCGTTCCATTTGTCTTTTTGGGGAAGTGCTTGTGTGACCGGGAGGGAGGTGGGGGAGTGAGGGGGGGGGGGGGAGGGGAGGAGCTGCGAGCCGCACTTTTAAAGCGCCCCTGAAGAGAAAAAAAAAGATTTTTTAGAACAGTCTGGTTGGGACACGCGTGTCAAAAAATGAATTTTACGCTAAAAAAATATGTTTAGAGCAATATTGACGGCGAGAGATTTATTTGAAATTTTGCGCGGAAATTCCAGGTCATTCAGCTCGGCTTCTCATTGGTAACGATGGTCATTCAAATCAGCTTCTCATTGGCCAATAGAATGAGTGACAGCTTTGATGTTGGTTATAAAATCTTCGTGATCTCTTCAAATCGCCTTTTGAATTACATATTTTTAGGTTTAAGAAACAATCCACCGAATGAACGTCGTATTTGTTTACAAACGTTTTACAAAATTGTTACTTCCGTTCGGATAGCAAAGAACCGCAAACAAAAGCTTCGCCATTTTGTTTTTCTGTCATGGTCGCCGTCCTTGCAACGCGTCTCGCGTCCTCGGGTGGTTTTATAGTTGTATCGCGTTTATATGTGAAGACCTACTGAAGAGGGCTTGTTGCTTGTGTTTGTTAGTCGTGGCCGATTCACATGACGAACTGATCCGCGGACGGTCAGGACGGTGACGACATGTCTGTAGGGGTTCAAGTCTGTCTCCCAAAGCGCATCCGCACGAGGGAGACGACGAGCAGACGTGCAGCGAGGACGGACCGAACCTGGTCGCCACCCCACAGTGCCGCGAAACTCCAACATCGCACCGTGGCACCACGTTGTCCAAGAGAGAAGTGACGTTTCGCTACCGCGAATGAGTGAATCGTACGCCGCCTGTTACTTACAGACTCGAGACAAAACACCGTGATACGCTCCGCGCGAAGCGCCCACTCAGCTTTACTAAAACCAAAGCACGAGAGTGACACGAGGCATGGTCCATGCTCCGAGAAGGGTTCCGCGTAGAAGCGACGAAGTTCTGGGCCCGCGAGGGAAAGGCGTTTGGAGATGCCTTCACGCATCTCCGCGCCCGTGCACAACACTCAAGTTCACCACTTTTCAGCCACAAGAGAGGTCTTGCTCGGTGAAATCCTGATTGGACGTGCAAGAACTCGTCGCGGCGTGCTAGACGACTTTTGACGGAAGCACAACTGACGCGGACCCGGTGAGTACGGGAACCTGCGTCGCGTCAGCCAGACTAAGTTTCTGCAGTTCCTTTCACGCGGAACGAAAAAACGCCCGACAAAATGAACCAGCGAAAGCGGCGAACGCAACAAAAACAACGATGAAGCCACTTTTGTGGCTTCATCGCCCAGAAACAAAAACTAGAAAACAATGTACCGTCGCCAGACTAAACGCATTTCAAGTCAATCTCCCCGCCAAAAATCCGCGAGTGAAAAAGGCGCTTGACTTACCAGTCTGCGCGTCCGCAGACGAGGCGCGGATTGCAGAAGTTCGTGACGTGCCGGTCACTTGGTACACGGTCTGCGGACGAAAATCGCGATTCGGTCCGTCGTGTGAATCGGCTGTACGACGCGGTACGACGTGCGACCTGGTGCGACCGGCAGACACAGGAAGTAGCAATGGCTCTCGTACGGGGCGCAGCCAAGCCAGCCAAGCAGCCAAGCCGATCCACTACGAAGAGCCGGAGAGTAGGGGTGTCGCGAACTTTGTCGAACCGGATTTTGTAGGTCGAACTTTCGGGGTTCGACTGGGTCGAACCGGTTCGACGAACCTTCGAACTTTTCACCAGATTCGACCGGTTCGACTTTGTGGACAGTGTGGCCAGACCTTGATACAAGCATGTCTAGGTTTGGAGAATTTTTTTTTATCCAAAGGGTTATTTCTTTTTATGAACAGTTGCAATTAAAAGAAACCAATTCTAATCACTGAAGAAGTTAATAACTAAATTTGTTTGTACTGTATTAACTGAAATAACCAATCAGCGGTGCCCTTAATTCATCCCTTAGCCATCACCATCCAATCCGAAGCCAACTGGCCAGCCTGTCGCGCATGCGCACATGAGTCGAACCTCAATACAAGGTTCGTCGAAATTTTCACTAAAAGTTCGAAAAAGTCGAACCTGGTCGAACTCTGAACCTCAGCCGGTTCGCGACACCCCTACCGGAGAGTACCTCCTCCACGCGCCCGAAATGCCGAGAGAGAGAAAAAGGTGGAAAGGAGGGGACGACTGACTAAATTGCGTCTAACGCAATCAATATTGCTCTAAAAAATTTTTTTTTCGCGTAAAATTTATTTGATGGCACGCGTGTCCCAACCAGACTGTTTTGAAAAAAAACTTTTTTTGTTTGTTTTCAGGGGCCCTTTAACACGCGAAGAGCCGCATGCGGCTCGCGAGCCGCAGCTTGGCCACCCCTGGCCTGGAACATAGTCTGCCTACGGGCGACTTGTCTCCAGCTGTAGGTGAGCAATTTAGCCAGTGCAGTACAACCGGTAGCTTGGGGTCTTTAACGTGCATCACGCAATAGTGATATATGACCGCACGCCGCTACGATGCTCATCCAAATCAAAACGGGCAGGGTTTGGATTGAACCCAGGTTCCCTGGGTTATACCGAGCGAGCTTTCTGCTCCACGTGGCCCGAGCTGCTGTGCCTCTATGCTTCGTTTCAGCTTGGGTCCAGACGCAGCCGATGCTACAAGCGCGAGCTCCGGGCTTCCAGCGTCCCTGCCAAGCGCGCGCGCTCGTGCAGTGCAGGCACTGTTCAGGGCCACACGCTCGTGCTTACTGCAGGCATCGGCTGCGTCTGGACCCAAGCCGAAACGAATGTAGCCCACTCGGCCACCGATCCTCTTTTTTCTTTATTGCAGTTGGCCACTGATTCCTCTTCATCTGTCTGGACGGTCTGGACTAAAGCCCTCGATGTGCTTGCGCTTGTCTTGCAAGTGGCGTCAAATGCGCCAGTGCACGAGGCCGCGTGTCTCGAGCGGCCCTGGGAAGCAGTTGTCGGCGTAGTACTCGAAATGAGCGGCCCCTTGGAAGCGAATGGCAGCGAAGCACCGGCCTCGCACGTGTTTTGCGCGTTTCTACAACAATGGTTGGCGGTACTTGTAAGCGTGAATTTAGCAAATGAATTTAGTCTGCACTTGCCGGCATGCGGCGCTTTCAACTTATGGAATTTACGAGGATAACTCGAGTGCAACATGGCTTTGTGTATTTGAGTGTGTTCTTTTTCGTCTGACAGACAGACAGACGGAAAGTGTCCTTTCTGCCATACCCCGCTGCCAATCTTGTCAGCTGCTGTGCACTTGGTTCGCGATTGTGGACGAGTAGTAGAGCCGCGTAGGGTGCTTACATGTCTGTCTGTCTCAGAGTAAAGACATCAATTCTTGCCCTGAATGTGCCAACGCGCGACGCTCGCGCACTCGGTGCGTGACTTGGGCGGTAAAATGGCATCCATGCATTAGCCAAAGCTACGCGCTCGAGCTGTGTGACACCGGATTTTGCGCAACTTCTTAAAACGCATAAAGAAACGATTGGGCGGAAAATTGGTTGAGATGTCACCACTCACGCAAAAGCGCTCGCGTGTAAGAAGGCGTACTCGTGAGCCGCGCCACTTGCTTGGACAGAGTAACTCCTTGGTACAGTTCACGGGAGGGAAACGGTTGCTTGTTGCTTGCAATGGACTCGACAGCTGCGGCTAGTGTGGTACCTTGGTCGTACACAGCGACCACTACACAGCGCAAAAGTGACATGAAGGGAAGGGACACACCGGCCAGCGCAGAGCGCTGACTCGCGACCTTGACTCCCAACCGACGCGCAGAAGTGTGGACCTCGCCGGCGTCCACGACCTCTGGACGCAGGGGTGCGGCACTTCGCCACCCCAATACGGCTGAAATGGCGCTCTGCCCCACAGCGTTGCGCGTGCGCAGGCTCGTACATCGTAACAACCAGCCGATCGTCATGATTCAAAAGCGCGACTTTCGGCACTTGATCCGGTGGTTAGAAGCCTCGCAGTAGCATTGCTTTGCCTCGTCGCGAAGCGTTTAAACATTTGCGGAGGTGACGCAAAAGCGTCTCCTGTGATTTCAGATAAATGTCCAGATAACTGGCAGCCATGGCGGCCACAATATGGACAAGTGTCGTAACCCTGAAGCGTTGCTTGAGCATGGTTACGGTTGCATCAAAATAGGCGTTGCTTGTTTAGCGGCACTAGGGAAGATCATGGCGAGAACAGCGCAGCACTGAGCTAGATTTCAGGACGCCATGTTCGTCTAGTGCTATCGTGCCGCTAAATGGGGCTACGCTTCTCCGAGTAACGACACTTGTTCATATGTAGGCTTAAAATCTATGGCTGCCAGTTATTTGAAGATTTATCTGAAATCACAGGAAACGCTTTCCCGTCCTCCGCAAATGTTTAAACAGTTCGTGACAGCAGCAATATTATATGAGCTTTATAACACCGAAGTCTAATGCTGAGGAAGTCGCACTTTCGAATCATGACGGATCGGTAGCGGCTACGTTGCACAGCACAAGAATCAAACTGTCGGCGCTCACAACAATGTCTGGGGAACAGAGTGCCGGATACCTCAAAGCGCAGCTCATTTAGTGGCTCTCGCCCTTCCCAGAAGTGGCGCGCGCGGCACGTCTCTCGAGCATTTCCACGAAATGATTATGCGCCACTTTTCCCAGGATAGATGGCTTCACTCCACAACCTGGGAAAGCGGCGGGGTTTGTAAACCAGCACTCAGCACGAACGTAGCACGGCACGGACACAGACATATGAAAGCGCTTCAACTGCCTTCATCTTGTTTTCGTTTTCGACTCCATTCAATACGCACACGCACACGCACACACACACACACACACACATATATATATATATATATATATATATATATATATATATATATATATATATATATATATATATAAATATATATATATATATATATTTTTATTGCAACAGCGTTTGCGTGTTAAATGTGACGTGTCCAAACGTACTGCAACGCCGCGCCTTGTGCTTTCGATAACTCTCGAACGTGGATGGAACTTCAAATTCATTCAGAAATCAGAGCTTATTCTACGTTTTGTAAGCCACCAGTAATCTACGCATGAACTCGGCTCGTATCTCGCGCCGCCCGTTGGCTGCTTCCGCAGCGGTATGACGCAGAGCGAAGAAGTACATCCAGCTTCCGAGGATCGGCGGCGAGTCAGCCCGTGGCAAGCGCCCAACTCGAGCGCCCGACCCCTGCACGCAGCTGCCAAGCATGTGCAACTCGTTTGTTCCGGGAAAAATTCATGGTGCCATCTATGAGGAAAAGGGTACAAATAAATAGCGGTTGAATCCTTAAGTCTTTCATTTTGTAACTCTTTTGGTTTGCGTTCGTCCCATTGAAATGCCCGCGGAGCCCAACGGTACGCACCTATTCTCGGCACCCCGCCGTGTATCTTTCCACACCATAAAGTCCGTCTGCTTTGGTCGGCATCACCGTGGCAACGAAGCGTCTTGTTTTTACGAAAGAACGCGCGAACGCTGCGTCTGAAGTAAGCAACGGCGGACGCCATCTTCCGAATGTCGTCTGCAAACGTGGACAGCGGCAACGATAGCGAACGTCGGGCACACCCTTGTGGAGGTACACGCTGCTAGATTAAAGTGGTTGCCTGACAAAGCCTTACAGGTTCCGACGAGGCTTCGCACAAGCTCGGGTCTGAGATTATAATCAAGTTTCCCCGTGCGAAGCGCGGGGTGATCGCGCGCATCGCGGTCCGTGTGGAAGCCTGAGCGCCGAGAAACGGAGGTAGAGAAGCGGAGACGAGAGCGCCCAGGGACTTCAGAACAGTGAGCTCTGGCTTTGTCTCTACTTCACTCGAGAACATCGAAAATCTGGAAGTGCTACGACCATGTTGATTCTAAGGCGAGTACATACCATATGGGTAGGGAGATAATGTTACTCTTATTTTTCCTGGTTGTCTTAGTCGATGAAAACACCTATTAATATCACAGAGCGATAATCGAATAAACGAGAAACATTAGTGGGATAACACTTGAGTTGCTGCACCTATTAGAGTTTAGATTTGGTCACTTATAAGATGAGAATGTCACGGAGGTCTTTGAGTTGTGCCGCCTCAAGCGCGGGCTATTCCTGCCTTCGATGACACTTGGGCGTCTCGTAAGCTTTGAGCGTGCAAGCACAGCCAAAGCACGACGAAAGGCATCGAGCTCGTGTTTGAAGGCGAGATAAATGAAAGAGATGCCCCGCTTTGCCATTCTCATGCTCTCACTTAATTATAGTCTACCCTAAGGCAGTAATCGAAGCGGTACTCGAATTTCCCAGGGTACATGAAATAAGCCGATAAATGAAGGGCGAGAACACATTAGTCAGTTACCGAGCTATAAAGTCACCCTAGAAACTTTGCAGCTGCAGGAGACGTGCAGTTGACGCGTACTCTGACCCTCGATACTTCCCACACGGAGACAGGACTTGAATTCTGATCTTACGTTGCCTGTTGAGATTTGTTTCTTTTTTTTTTTAGTTATTAGTGAGGAAATACTTTCTATCTATATACAAAACGTATTTTATGCAAAGAAAAAATATTTTGAAGTTATTTTCTTTATTTATCGTACTTTTGTATTTGTACGGGATTGAAATATATGAACGTTGTCGAGGGATCCGTCTGAGCCTGATGACCACGAGACGGGCGGTGGTGTCAGCGCCCGATCTGTCATCGCGGAATGCGAGGCAAAGGCCGCCGAAGCTTTTCAAAAGGCCTGGGCGGGCCTGAGTCTCAGACTTGGCACTAGTCCAGTCCCCTCCCGCGGCACAAAGTTGCCACCGAAGATTGCGGACAAAAGTTTGGTTTGCTTTTCGAGTTTCTGGAAAACTCGGGATCGCGAATCTGGTTTACAGATTTGCGCTCGCGAAATTTGGAAATGCTATGCGAGAAACAATGGTATACCTAACGCGAAACCAGACAAAGAGTCGCACTTGGCACTGCTCCGACTTTTTAAACCAAAGGAGTCCTGACTGACTGCCACTGCAGGTCCGCTGCTTCTGGTTGCCGGTTTTCAAATCTGCTCCCTTTAGTTTTGTACTAGAAAAAAGAGACAAACACAGTTCCTTGACTGTGTCCAGTGACATGCTCGAGTGATCGCTTGTAGACCTTTTCCAATGCGTATATTTCCATTGTACTTAAGAAATTTTGAGTAGCAGAGCCCATGGATCATCTTGGGTTCAATTTCCAGACTTACTCGTTGAGATCTGGATGCGCATCGAACCGGCGTGCGTTTGCGTATGACTACTGCGTGATGCACGTTAAAGGCCAGGCTTGTGGTCCTATTTTGTTATAGCTAAACTTCTCATTTACAACGGAGACACCGGACGGTTATTGGAACTGGCTAACTTCCCGCGGTATTCACATACACACAACATAATTACTTTACATTGAGCTATTGGATCACGAAGAATACATCAAAATGTTCGTATTTTCGCGCGTTCCACCTAGGCGGCGTTTTGTATTAGAGAATTTGTTTATATGTCACAGTGCGTGCGAACCTTGCTTTTCCACCAGACCAACGTAAACATTCCTTCCTCGAGGAGAGTCTTGCCCGCAGATATTCTCCTGGCCCGAGGGCGAGTTTCCAGACAGGCGAATCCACGCGGTCAACAAAGCCGCGAAGTGCTCCCGTCAATGACGGAAGGCCGTTTCGTGAACTAGACGACGTGCCGTGGCCGCGCCTGGAGCCCTAACGGCGTCGTCGGAAACCTCGGATTATGTTCCAGTGAATAGAGATTTCTCTGGACGCGAGCGATCTTTATGCGCAGCACAGGCACAGCATCGGGTGAAGCCCGCCAGGTGGCCGTCGTATTATTTTTTTCCAGGTTGCTCCTCAGCTGCGCTTGCTT